>JAECUM010000997.1:0-227034 GCA_016617855.1 Megalonaias nervosa | reverse complement strand
TAAAACAGAAGCAAGGATATTAAATTACCATTAGAAGAATGATATGCAATATGTATGAACATGAAAAATAAAGAATTTAATGGTGGAGACAAGACTAAAGATAAAGAGATTTACGAAAATATGACAGCACATATGAATCGGATATTAAAGGAGGAGGGAGAGAGTTAGGGCTTGCAAACTTGCAAACTTACTCTTTTTCTCATTTTAATCATTTTTAAATGACAGGTCTAATTTTCATAAGAGGAAAGTGTCCGTTTGATAGAAAAATTATTATGATTATAGGACTTTTTTCAAGTGAGGAGAACAACACTTTGTTTAATTATATTATTAATAGATATGAAACAAACATTATTTTAATTCCAAATGGATTTTATAATCTTGAAAAGCATACGAAAAAGTAAAAGTTGGGATGATATCAAATAATGACATTTAATAAATTATTGATTGTGTACAGCAAAATTCAAAAGTTTGGTAACACCAGCTGAAACATCTACGGCGTATATAACAAAGAGTGCTACGCAACGGCGTATATAACAGAAATACAACTCTAAGGCCAGGAGCTCTCATTAGTCCTATAATATACCCTATTAGAGTCTTTATCAGTCCATGATGTTATTCATGGTGTCACTGAATAAGGCAACAAAATAACTTTGTGATACCTTAGAACGATTATCTGTAATTGATTTCGTAGACTTGTATAGCATTGCCAAGAGTAGTTTTATTTATTTTTACCTCGCCTAATAGTGACTAATTGAAAGGGTGAATCTCATTGTAGGTCCCTCGCAGCGAGATACCCATATTTCATGATGTGCACTGATACCCTTGGGTCTGGCACGTATTATTTTAGCACTTATGGGATACATATGTTATGTGCAGACACATTGATCCGTGGATCTTGTCATGAGTTGTCTACTTTAGACAATTTACTAGTCATTGGAGTGAATACTAGTTTACTTTACGACGTTTTATTTGTAATTACATCCATACTGTAACTGTTTAGTTTGGATGTATCGTTTATCTTTTATTTTTGATATTTAGAATTCCGGTAAATTGTACCGTGTTTGGGTATGGAAGATATTCCGTTTGCTGTAGTTTAATCCTAAGGTCTTTATATTGAAGTTAGAAATCTGTAGTAGTATGTATTTTCAGTAGCTTTTTGCAACAATTATAAGTGTATTTTATAAGTGTATTTTAATATGCTGGTTATGATTCATGGGATGTATATATTTTATTAGTAATCAATGTTTATTCAATATAATATGCTACCCAGTTTGGTAAAGTAATAACTGGTATGGCTGGCAGTGTAACAGCATAGGGCTTGCATATTGGCAGCATATGGCTGTCAGTGTGGCAGCATAGGAGTGGCGGTGTGGTAGCATAGGGCTGTCAGTATGGCAGCACAGGGCTGGCATTGTGGAATTATAGGACTGGCAGTGTGGCATGATAGGGCTGGCAGTGTGGCAGCATAGTGCTGGCAGTGAGGTAGCATAGGACTGGCAACGTGGCAGCGAATGGGTGCCAATGTGGTAGCATAGGGATGGCAGTGTGGCATCGTAGCTGGCAGTATGATAGCATAGCTGGCAGTAGAGTAGCATTGTTGATGGCAGTATAGCCTCATAATTGACAGCATCACTAAAATGGGGACGGAGGATCAAGAATTCATTCCAAGGATGTTAACTTCGAGCTGTGCAATAAGGTTTTGAACTGAATTTGGATTGTTAGGGAATATGGTTATATGAATCGTATTCATTTCTATAATAACATATTTACAATTTGGTGATACCTTGTCATTTAGTGGATGATCTTTACCTATTCATGATAATCAAGTTTCGTCGTTCGAAATGTGTTAGGCAGTTCATTATTAGAGCATACGTGTTTGTTTTTAGTTGCTGTATATTTGTATCCAGTTCATTGCTACATTAATGTTTATGGTGAGAGTTCAAGACTGCAGTTAGCAAAGGGAGCAAGTGTTCTTGTCGAAAGCAAACACGTTAACAAATGAAATACGAATTAATCAATTGAAAATACAAGTAAAATATGAAGAAGAAATTGGTGAAACTGATAAACTAACACGGTTAATATCAAACGTGTATATATAACAATCCTAATTTTGTAAACAAATCATTCTCTTAACAATATTTTCGCAGATGAACTTATCAAGCAGAGGCTCTAGAGATGTATTGGATGACAAGATAGAGTTTAATGTTTCCAGTTCGGTAATAATTAGTTCAAATATTATCATATTGATCATGAATTACTAAAAACCTATACGTTAATTTTAACAGTTACAGATCATCATTTCTTAAAAGTCCTTAATATTAGTACCCTAAAAGTTGTTTGGCATCCCAAAAACTATATCAATTATATAATGGCACAAACTTAAAACTTTGGGATAAGATTTTTTGAACAACTCGTGCGATGGGACAAGCTGATAGGAATAGGTTTTGTTTTCGTTAAACCCTTATAAACATGTAAAGATTTAAAAGACAGGAAATGGAACACGTGATACTGGTATATCCAATAGAGAAAATAGGTCATAACCCTTAGGTTGAAGGTTTGTCCCTTTTTCAAAGTTTAGAAGCAGGTGAGATTGCCACCTTTTAACCATACATTGGTTGAGGGGCATGAGAAGAAATCAGACATTTCCAGTACAGACCCTGAAGAAGATTTTTGCTTTCGAGTCATCCCTTGGAAACTTGAGAATCCCCAATCAACAACTATATATACGTCTGAAGGGCATAAGGAAGCAAAGTTAGACATGTATCCAGCACAGAACCTGGGTTGAGCCGGCATTGATTGGAAAATTAATCATGGTTCATAAACTTAAGATCCCAGCCTAAAACTTTATAAAGCTTAGTGCTCGTAAGGGAATATCCAAATGTTCATCCAACACGTATCATGTTTCACGCCCGTGGATCAGGGGACTTGCTCTCGGCTATTAATTTGGAAACTTGAGATTCCCACCATATAACCATATATGCATTGAATGTATACGAAATGAGAAATGCACATCTACAATCTTGAAAAAGTATCCCTGGAACAGGACGTACCAGTAGCCATTTAGATTGGAAGCTTGGTGATATGCTATGCCATGTCATTTACCTAATATGTATTTTACTGCATCTCGCTTCAGATTACACTGGACACTATGGTTATGCAAGCAATCCAGTGTGAGAATTGTACAAGTGACCCTATCCACAAACTTCTTGAAGAAAATGTGGAATCACTATGAACACTTGAGTAGTTTTGTTCAAAATTGTTCGACATTATTCTGCTTGAAATTTGCCTATTGGCTGAATGATGTTTTGTAAGTATCAGAACTAGAGAGTGAACTGCTATTCTTTCTTGAAAGTCAAGGTTACATTTACGTGAAGTGTGCTGTATGCAATTCTGGATCTGATAAAAGTTGTGGTATCAACACGGGTAAATGTTTTCGCATAGGACTTTGACTCGAAATTCATTTAAGGGAACTTAATTTTGTGTTTAACTCGTGATTTCTAAATTTGTCATTTATTTTTATTGATACTTTTCAATGTTTTGATCATAGATCAACATTATCTATTTGTGTGTCGAAGCTCCAGATCTCCAATTCTCAGATATTGAGATCCAACTTTGTTTATTCGTGCAACATGATCTAAGCTCACGTCATACCTATGATCCAAATTTAGTGTCAATGTCATTTATTGTGGTTTTGCTGTAGTTCAGAAGCCGTTTAAGTAATGAAAATAAAATATTTTGGCTGGTGTATCTTGTTCCACCATCAAGATCCTACCTGCAAAGTTCAGGACAGTCTTCTCAATGCTACTTTCATGCGATATAATGGCCGATTCCTTACAAGCAGCATTACCAAACATTATACAGTTTTACATATCAACTTACTGTGTGATTTATAGTCTTAGCCACAAAGCCATGGTCACATACTAATGAATATATGGATTGCCAAGTCTTGAACCGTCACCAAAATTTAGAGAAAGGAAGCTGCATATGATCATATCTATGATAATCTGATTATGAAACACTTTCACAATTCTGTTTGAATGTCAATGTATTCATTTTTTGTATCCAGACTTAAGTTCTATGTATGCTGATACAGTTTTGCATACATTGTTTTATGTCGTTTCTCAAGGTCAAGGTAAGAATACTTCTTGTGTTATGTTAAATTACGATATGACTGATGCATCTGCACACACATCTTACACTGGAGAAAATTATACTAACACTATATCCAAGCATCTTTGTCAATATGTGTTAGTCTAGCCCATAGAGTAGGTTCAGCTTACGATTTCATAACATTCTGCCAATGTATGGTGTGCCACATGCCATACACTGGCTACCATGCCACTAGGTCAAATTCACAGCAAGGCAAGGGAAAAGTCAACTTTTCTTTGGTACACTTTCTTGAGGTTAACTTTAGCTACCAACATTAATTTAATGAAAGATTCTATTAATTATAAATATAAAATATTGGTGATGTGCTCTATTAACGTTTCAACTATGTAATTTTCATGCAACTTTAGGTTGCTATAATCTGCGCTTGATAGCGAGTGCTTAGTCATACCCTTAGTCCCCAAGGATATGATAAAAAACAAGTGAAGTCACTGCCCCTATTCTTGATGTAGGCTGTCAGTTCTTAACCACTTACTACTTTGCTAAAATTCTCCATTTCCACATCTTATCATGCATTTGGCAGGTTTGTAGTAAAGGTAGTGAAAAGGGCACTAGATGGGCATAAAAATGTGCTGTGTGGTACTCTTCAAGCCCGGAGACATCAATCTGTTTTTGGTGTCATCTTCATTTTTAAAAATTTGAGTGGGTCTCTACGTGCTTTTGCCATCAACCCATGTCACACTTGGATTTGAAAGTTGGTGTGCTTCGAGCATGTCATCTTGGCCACCTTGGATGAATTTTCATGAATTTTCTTTGCATGTCGCTATGGCAGAATGGGGTTAAAAATACATAAAAGGTTAGAGCGTGCATTCATGTTACTTTTCTTAATTTTTCTTGCCGAGTTCGTGCATAATTATTTTCTAAATGAAATATTTTGCTTCCAAATAAGCACATGAACATACTGGTTACACAGAATTCGAGGCAAGCCCAAACTGCTATGAGTTAGTAGAAAACTAGACAAAACGTCGTTATACATTATTCATCTGTCCTACGTGAACTTACGAAATGCCAAACTTTACTACCGAGTTTATTTTCTGCAATTGCTGTATCTATGGGCAACTTGAAATTGCTCGATATCTGACAAATGTATTTTGGCGGGGGGGGGGGAGTATACATTACTTTTCTTTTCAAGCCAGGATTTTTGTCAGTTACATCAAAATAATGTTTTTAACTAATATAATAGAGACAATACGTTTGTTATGCACAACGAGTAGATTATATATATATATATATATATATATATATATATATATATATATATATATATATATATATTTCTAGCCAATTGAAGGCTGGAAATTTGTAACTCTTGGGCAAAATAGACCCCCCCCCAGTTCTTTATTAAATGGTCAGTCCCCAGCATAAATCTGAAACAAGTTTAACAAATTTTTATTTGTTTTATCAGTATACCCGACTGATTCTTTTGAAGTACGTTTCATTAACCCCGATAAAATTAACGTGAAATGTAGGCACGAGTTGCGACCTGTTCAGTTAATTTCCTTTTATACGTTCATGGTAATAAGCAAGCAGTGTATGGGATTTACATTGTCCATCTATGCATGCGGATTAATCTATGTCGATGACGAAACATTTATGCAGCTTCAGTTGTCAACATTTATCTTTTACTAAGTTTCAACTTGGGATCAGCATGTATTTATAGAATAGAGAGCTGATCCTTTTATTTTATGTGAGAGAGGAAATAACGTAACCTAATCGTTAATACTTGGTTATGTAGAATGCATTACTATGTATTTTAACTCATCCGATGGGAGATGGCAGTATATACTGCTATAATAACATACATAATGTGAAAGTATAAACATCCACTCGCGCCGTTTGCGCCTTAGGTTAGCAGTTTTATTTGTCACTTGACCATATTACGTGTCGACAAGCTGTTTAGACGAGGAAAGCCGTACGTACGTGCAAGTTGTTTTAGCCTTTAGATCGAACGCAGGGTTAATTTAAAAAAGCATTTTGAATCTAACAAAGAAGCAACGTTTTAAAATTTATACAATAAGTATTTTTTACTCATCGCGGCAGATGTTATTCTGCGTGTACAGACTAAGGGATGCAGTTTTCTGAACGAGCAGAGAAAGACAGCAAGTTTGGAGTTCTTATAGACTATTATAAGCGAAGCGTCTTAGTCATGCGACTGCAGTATTACTTATTACAGTATTATTGCAGTATTACTGTCGTTACTTAAAACATTTTGCCACGAACCGTTTCAAACTGTTGCACTGAGGTTTTTACTTGTTACTCAACTGTAAATCTCGAACTGTTTGTAAGACAATAGTATCAAAAGGTAGCTAATGAACCATTGGAATTCTCCAGCAACTCTTTGTCAGCAGTTTGATGTTGCTAGTGTTCATTTAAACAAATCCGTGATCAAAAATGTATACATACATGTACACTACCTGGAGGAGTAATATTACTCGGTTTCAATACAGATAAGTAAAGCAAACGTCAGGCATAAATAATCTTTAATATTTCAGGAAATATCGGCAAGGTTCATTTGATCTAAGATTCGAAGTTTAATCAAAGATGGTATTGTTTCAAACAATCTGGCAAATAAAGTTTTCTTTGTCACTGCAAGGTTGATCATTCATTTGGTAATCAAAGAGCTTTAACATATTAGCACAGTTCTCTTCGGGCCCATTGTCGGGTTGATCCTGTTGCCAAAAAGTGCTGTGAACCTTTTCACCATTCACCCAGTACCACTGTCCCTCCGAGTTCATGTCCGTTGCGCCGACCCAAACGTTACTGCAAGCACCTAAGGACAGAGGATAGAAACATGAAAGAAATGCTCAACGTATTGCCGAGATCTCGCGGATATTGCCTACACGGTGCCAGGTACATAAGAACATCGGCCTAATAGTTGATATGTCAATAATAGTTCAAGAAATAATGTTGCGATTTTCATACTCAAGCGCGTGTTCGTAGCTTGATGTCACTCTTGTAAATATATTTTGTCTCAAGTGGTTTATTAAATATTTTGTCGTAAGTGGTTGAACGCTTAAAGAGTGTCAAACAAGATTATGGAGTACCAAGGAAATAAAGTCCCAATGTCGGGAGATACATTTCTCTAAATAACCACGGAAAGAAAAGAGAAACAACCAGACCCATTTCAACAGAAATGACACTAGGATTGGTACCTCGACTAGCTTCAACGTCTGTGGCTCAATATTACGATTTTCTTGCCCATTGGTTTGATTTAGTTGTAAGCATGCAGGTTGTGTGAACGCTATTAAAATGCGTTTTACTATTATAACATCACAGAGTACCTGAATTGCCATCTGACCAGAGACAACCAGATAAAGATTGCAAGCCGAGTTTCGTCTCACTAGTGAGAAGGGCCTTATCTACAAGACTTCGATTTCATATGAAATACTTTCTTGTAACCACTGGTTATTAAGATGATATACTTCACACAGGAGCAAATCTCGGGTCTATTTTCAATCATTTCATAGAAGCAGCTAATGATATGGAAATTGGCTTTTCTGACAACCAATATTTGTCCACATTAACTATAAATATTATAACGCTTTAAAGTCACAAATAGCTTCGTACGTTCTGGTCACTAGGAATTTGTTGACATGGCGACAAACCATACACGTACACGCCCCTTTAGTTTTAACTATACCCGATTATTTAATATAGAAGTTAAGTTTAAATTCAAGCCTGTAATAACAGTAATGATAATGACAGAATCGGAAGAAGACAAAAAAGACGAAGATGAAGACGCAGAGGTCACTCAGTCACAATCATAATCGTATTAAAAAATGAACAAAATAGAATAGATTAGCTGTAGCAGTGGCGGAAGAAAAAGATGCTGCTGCTGATACTACACCCTCTTGCGATCGTGACACATCTCTGAAGTAGTCCAAGTTGCTCTTCTTTAGAGAGATCAAGTTCCCACCTTCTTGCTGACAGATTTGTCTGGCTTCAGACCAGGTTTTACACTCTGTATGGAAATTGTAGCAAAAGTGGTCTTGATGATAATACTGGTACCCAGCGGGACACGTAGGCTTGGCTGCAAAAGGATATTTATCAGTCATTGAAAAATAATCGACAATCAGTTCCGTACTTCCATGTAATAAACTATCGAGTTCAAAAGTGATGAAACAACCACTATTAGGTCATTATTGTATTTGTTTATGCAAAGTTGTATAAAACGAACGGTTGAAAACGTGATCAAAGTAATAACCAGACTTTAATGATCACTAATTTGGAAAGTTGTGTCACCAGATATAGATCAATAATGCAATGCTCTTTAAATGACGTTGTTGTAGGGTTTAACGCCATTTTTCAGCACAAGATGGGCTATACATGGCGATGGTGGAGGAAGAACCCGAGAAAACCCCAGTAAGAACCACCGATCCACGAAAATCTACTGGCAAGCTTTCTCACATACCCACATTGGCTGAATCCGAGACTCGAACCAACGCAGACAGGTTAGATGGCAGTAATCCGCAACAATGAGCGCTTTAGACCACTCAGCCACACTGGGTCCCCTTTAAATGACGTCAAACCGCGAATGTTTCATTTGTTTTGAATTGAAAGGTAGCATGCACCAAACAGTAAAGCAAAGTAACTTTATCGAAACGTGAAATCAAATCTCAAAATAGTTAAATAGTGGACAGTTGAGGATTAGGCCATGTCACCTGCGCGAGTTCGAGTCTCGGGCTCGGCCAATGTGGGTATGTGAAAAAGCTTGCCATTAGCTTCCCGTGGGTCGGTGGTTCTTTCCGGGATTTTCCCGGGTTCTTCCTCCATTTATGCTGGCCGCCATGTATAGCCCATCTTGTACTGAAAAATGGCGTTAAACCCTACAACAAGTTAAAGAAAATTCCAGTCCTTTTTGTTCACAGACTTCGATGCCCTTTATAGCAATACGAGACTATTTAGTGAAAAGAAATGTCTCTTGCTTGTAAATAAAAATGTTAGTGGCAATTAGTGGACTTTGCATAAATTTAACTTGCACTATTTTTTGCACTAACTGTTTGCAAATAAAACTGATTTGTCGGTTCTGTATAACCATGACAGTTTCTAAAACTAAGGTACCTGTATTGGCCATTAGTAGCATTCTATGATGAAGACAACTGTACATGTATTTAGGTAATAATGACTTCAGTACAACATGACGATCCCCATAACAAATATTCTGAAATTCATTCGTTCTGCTGACACGTTTTTCTGTTCATGGACATCTTTCTAAGTCTTATCACTCGCGAATTAGTTGTCTGTATTTTATTTATGATCGAGTCTTGTGTTTAAATCGTAAACTTCTGACCACTTGTCAGATTTCCTGCAACAGAGTTGAAGCAAAACGTACAAAATATTAAGACTTTGGGTCTAATATATCCCTACAATATAGACCACCAGCCACATTAAGCCTGCTTGTATCCTGGTTTATAAAGCACCCCTTGTCATACGACTACGTGGTAAAACGATAAAAAAAAATTGTTTTACTAGTGTAAATGTCGTACAAAGATCGGCAAATAACCACCAGTACGTATAGAACTAAAAATAAGTGTCAACATGTACCTTCCATATTTGCCGTTATTTTGCTCCTGTTCCGTTATTTATTCAGGATTAGCGACAATCGTATCAACTGAATTGAGCAAAGTACATTTTTCTAAAGTATGCAACTGCTCAAACTTCGTTAAAATTTGAAAATTTGAGCCACACTTGATTGCGTCTCAGACGCGGAATCTTTCCACAAAATACAATGATTTGTATGAAGCGAATTCAATATACATTCCATTTATGCGTACAGACAAGGTTTATTTAGGATATATAGCTGATCTCCGGTTTTTTTCATCATCTTTATATAAGGATATTAATAATGAAAAACCAACAATACCAGCCGATGTAAACTTCGGCGGATTAATATTTACAGACGTAAAAGCTGGGAAACAAGTGATGAAAAGTGAAATGTAAAGAGAAGAGGCAAATAATCCGTTTTATAGCATGTACTCAGGAATGTGATGGGTTACAGGTAAGCATGTACGATAACGGAGCCATGGGACTGGGTCGATTGGTAAGAGACCAATATGGCAACCCCCATTACATAGCATAGTGATATTTGGAACATGTACCCAAGGCCCAATGAATAAACAAAATGTAACACGTTGCATCTTAGTCTCCGTGTGACAATTAAAATGCTAAAGCCAAGTTTTATCTCCGTGTGGTCAACTATTGCACGTAAAATGCAATATCAAATCGTCTATTGTAGCTCTTATAAATACCCTTTTCTGCAAAAGGAGCATTTACACATTGAAATGACTGGGTTTTAAGTTAATTTGCAGCTTTCGGCTTATTGCGTTCTATATGACCATACCATATCCACCCACACCATGAAACCAATTTTTATTACCAATTGCCCGCAACGTAGTATTTAACAGAATAAAATAATACTTACCGAGTGTGTGAGATGCGATGCTCTGACTCGCGTCATTAATTCTCTTTTCCAAGTCTGCAATTCTCGAACTCAAAGCTTGGTATTGCTCTTCAGCAGCTGCTCTAATTTTGTTCGCCTCCGGGCACACTTTCATGGGATCGTCTAGCTGGACTACAGGTAGAGAGAACGCATCATCGAAAAACATATTCACGCTGCCACACGTCAATGGATAATCATCAAGTCTTACAGTAGTTTGCTTGCAAGTAGATTGGGAGCTAACGTACGAGACCCGCGTTAACAACTGATGAAACAGGATGAGGGAAAAAAATATATTCGTCATTGTCCTTTTTAAATACGTTCTAAAGCAATATGATGTGATCAAACAATACGTATTAACTTACGTACAGAAAAAGTTCGATTTAGGTAATCACAGTGATCAGGATGTTTTTATAATGCACACCCTCATGCCTATGAACTGTGGGGAAAAGGGGCGGAACCGTTCTTCAAAAGTACGGGCAACACAAAATGTTCATTCGTCATATATAAAAAAATAAACTGATTTCTTTGCCGCGTACAGTATTACACGACGGTGAGTTTATTTTAGCCTTAGCTAGTTGAAAATACTGAGCTCGGTTAACCCACTACTGCACGAGCAAAGTGCCTGCAGTGAGAAACACGATTACCTAAGCTTCCCTGACCTTGGGTTTAACAATAACCGGGGCACTTAACAGAGTAAATTTACCTTTATTATCACAATACAGATAGAGTTTTGTTACAAAGCTGTTCTCTTTATGGAAGCAATTTCGTTCATAAGATTATGTACATAATTAAAAGATACAAGAAAATACTTATATAATGGTATTCTTCAATAAAATTATCGTATCTACCTACCTAATTACATATATACCTACATACAAACATACATACATAACTCCATAAGCAGAGTCCAGGTTGAACCTTGAGATTTTACATACACAAATTGCATCGTCTTTGTCCGAAGAACATTTACTTGTGAATTATATATTTTAGGATTTTCATAGATTGCACATTCCTGCCAAAGGCGAATGATGCAGTATCAAGTAAATGGACGGTTTCAATAATGTACCAGTAAATGACCTTATGGGATAGTTAACAACATTTTTTATTCATCTACATAAAAGGCAAAGTTGAATCTTATATGAACATAAATCAATGTGGAAACTGTATTCATTGCATAAATCAATATTGCATCTGTATGCATTGTATAAATCAATGTTGAATCAATATGCATTGTATAAATCAGTATGGAAACTGTATGCATTGTATAAATCAATGCTGAATCTGTATGCATTGTATAAATCAATATGGAAACTGCATGCATTGTATAAATCAATGCTGAATCTGTATTCATTGGATAAATCAATATGAAAACCGTATTCATTGTATAAATCAAAGTTGAATCTATATGAATACAAAATCACGCTTTGCATTCATGTTAAGCTAGAAGTTTTAGAGGGTTTGATAGAGAAGAAATAACATTTAAAGAAGAGCAAAATTTAGTGCCAAAAATATCAAATTTAAGACGCGTACAATGTATTGACTTTTTAATCACGTGTATTTATTTTCTAAGGCAACGTATACATTTAGATTAGTATTTCGTTGCAAACATCACGAAATATATCATAAATATTCAACTGCAATGACAAGTATGATAAATAAATTCATTCAAACAATAAGTTACCACAATTTCACTATAATAATAACATATGATCAATGATTTTACTGGTATAGCAAGCATGATTACCAAACCAAATTGATTCCACAAGTTAACATTCACCACCACAATTTAATTAGAATGGTTTTAATGATTCGAGATTTCATCAAAAAGGACGTGCCACAGTTTTATGGAAGTAATGGATCCCAAGACTGCTAGCTATCTCACTCAAGACACACAAAAAATAAAATAATAACATCGTTATTAGAATACCATGATCATAACAACATAAAGATTATAAAACAATTACAAATTAAACATCTCAGGCTAATCGATGGCTGTGCCACTCACATATTCATGCTTGCAATCAATGTTTAAAGAGTATGCTAACATTTGCAGTGGAAAAGGCTCTTACAAAATATATGTGCCAGGAATTGCATTATCCCTTGCCCCACCCAGACCTAGGAGAGGATTTTTGTGGAGTCTAAGGAAAGTATGTGTGATGTGTGATTTGGATTTTTAACGTAGCTTTAAATTTTTTTCAGTCAAATCGCTACGATGTCTGCAGTGTGGCAGTTTATAGTGATGTCTAGCACTGGGGCATCATGCCGCAGACATGTAGCATGATGTCCCACCCAGTCACATTATTTTGACACCAGGCCAACCAGTCCTAACACTAACCTCTTAATGCTGAGCGTCTAGCGAGGCAGCCGTTAGTGCCATTTTTAAAAGTCTTTGGTATGACTTGACCAGGGTTTGAACCCGCAATCTCTCGCATCCGAGGTGGACGCCCTAACCACTAGGCCACCGGAGCGGTCAATCCAAGTAAAGTACATCTAACATCAGTTTATATTAGGAGAAAATCATTCCCAAGTCTTGCATGAAGGTTATGCTCCGAAACCATTTTATACAACCGAAACACCCGCCCACCCATCCAACTCCCATCCCCCACCTTTCTAGGGCACTTGCAGGAAGTTGTATTTCAAATTAATCTAATATATTATATATCCCACAGTAATGGCAGTTTTAAAAAAAGCTTGCCTTTTGACACCCACTCACTCGACCCCACTCAAATGCTGTAGCCTTAATACCATAAGCCAGAAATTAGATTGAAAACCCACATTACATTATCTATCCAGTTATGTGAATTGCCGTTAAAGTTCTTAATACATTAATAATTTTCTAATTGTTTAGAACCTAGGGGGTATAATGGGCGAAATAAAGCAGGTCTGGCACCAGTTTACATGAGAGAAGTTTGGTAAAGGTCCACTAAAACCTGTGCAAACACACACAGACACACGCACGCACGCACACAGGGGTAACACTAAGTGAAAACAAACAGCCATAAATATAATTTTAAAAAGTGGTAACTTTTATCATGCACTCTGGTCCATTAATAATTCTTAATTATATCATTTGCAATTCACTAAATTGTACTATATACAATTTAGAATTAATAATAAATTAATTCTAAATTGTAGAATTTATTTTTTTACCGCGAGAATTTACTCTAATTGGACCCTGCCATGCTCATGATTCAGTCCAAGGACAGGAAAGTTGAGATAATCGGCTTTCTCACTGCAGACAGTTTGCTCGTGCAGCAGTGGGTGAACCGAACTCAGTATTTTGAAATAGCTAAGTCAAAAATTAAAGCAACCTCAGGTAACTCTTTACGAGGCAACAAAAACCCGTCTACATTTCGTTCGTATATAACACGGGAACATTTTGCCTGACAATTTGTGACACTTGTGTGCTCGTAGGTTTGAAGAACAATTGCGATCATTTAGCTGAATCGAAATTGTTTTGTAGTGGACCTAGTTCATTTTACCGAAACACGTTATTGACCACGTCCTATTTCTTTAGGCACGTCGTTTGAAATGAGAATAATAATTACATCTATTTTACTGATCCTGTTTCACCAGTTGTTGACGCGGGTCGCTTATGTTGGCTCCCAATCTACCGCAAATGCTTGCACCCAAAATTCAATTGCTGTTGAAGATCAAGGATCTGCATATAGTGGTGTGAAAATGTACTTCGGTGATTCTTTTTGTCAACGCATCATCCAACAAGACGTAACAAATGCCATGAAAAACGCATGCCCGGGGATGACCACACCACAGGAGCCCAGTGATGACTATAAAGCTTTGGCTACGAAAATTGAAACCTTGGATAGGAAAGCGGATGACGTAGTGACGAAATTAACAGCTTTCATATTAAACACCAGTAAGTATGCAATATATCAAGTACTAGCTTCTAACACTTGCACGACACTGTCTTTACCTGTGTATTCGTCGGGGGTCCAAATGCAGACAGAATGCATCCTGATCTGCCCACGCATAATACACTAGTAAATCGGGGTATATGTTGTGCTATTCATTATATTGATGAATCCGATGAAACTTATCAGATCCAGATCTGACGACGTATTTTGTGAAAGCGCATTTTGTGAAAGCCTATCTAGATTCATTTGTTTGAATTAGGATCAGAACTGCGAAGAGTATAGACGGTACTTGTAAATGTCAAATATAATAATTATAAACGGCACTTTTGCTACATAAAGTATTAATACAAGGTCAAAGGGATAGCTGTTAACAAGGGCTATTGGTAATCCGAGTTGGCTTAACGGGTGGGTGGATGTGGAATAGTCAAATATCGCGTATCGAACGTTAAGTTCTATATTCGCTTACATAACTGTCATTAAAATGTTTAGGGACAATCTGTTTAAAGGCAAAATGTATTTACATTTGTACTTGCCGCGCATTAGATCACGGAATTGAGATGATGTCGAGCATTTGCATTGTGAAATATTTTGCATGAAGATGGTAAAGATGCAGTGGGTGTGTAAAGTTTTCATATACATTAGGACTTGTGTACAATCCAAGTGGCAAAATATGACAATGCCAGGAAATGAGACTGCTATTTTGGTTTCTTGCAGTCAACTCGAGTCACTTGGACAGACAATTGCATTACAAGCATACCTGTCACTCGATGGCTATGAAACTTGCAAATTTAAAGTTGTACTTAAAAGTAATAGCAAAGGGAATTCTATTCCATTCCTGAACAACATACTGGAAAACATTTGGTTTACATTTTTCTTTTAGCGCATCTTTTACCACATGGGTGTTAAGAATTAATCCGTCAATTTTTACATCTTCGCGTATCTGTATTTCATTGTTTGTACCGGTCTAAAGATAAGTAACTTGCCATTAGATGTTTTTATTTTTTTGCAAAATAAACATCGCATTATATACAGAAATGGGATACATGTTTAAATGTATTGCAAGCAGGACAACTATTATAGTTGTATCCGTTTACACGCGTGTGTGAGAAGGTACTTCTCGGAACATTGATTCAAATAAAAATTAATAAAAACTAAAAGCAGACGAGTAGTTGTATATTTTACAAGATGGTACTAGTAAATGGCACGATTGCGACTAATCTTGAATATTTAAGTAAGTATGGCGGAACGTGCTTAACAAAGGTGGATATGACGCGTATGCGCGCTAGTATTCATGTGCATTTCTACATTGGGTTGTACGGTGTCAATAAATAAGTATAGGAAATGTGTACTTGTTGATACAATTGTATTCATAGTCGCTATAGTTTCCCTATAGCATGTGCAGTTCTATAGTTTTCATAATACAATAAACATTTTGGCGGCCATTTTTCGACTCGAGTACCGACAGGGAATTGGGGGAAAATGGTCTCGTATGTCTGAATATGGCCAATTTACCCCACATGCGTTTGTTGTGTCATGTATAAAATAAAAATTGGCTTAAGACCAGAACAAGTAAAACTAAGGGTATTGCTCGGGTTTTAGCAGGTGTGGGGTGAGGATGGAGATGGGCGGTATTATCCGTAACATAGAATCCACACTAAATAGTACTTTAAATGTAAATAAATTTACCCGTGTTCACAGAAGAATATGGACATAAATACGTCTCCCAAAAGACGTTATCCACCCAATGCAGATTTACGCGGTAAATGATGCAAATCCTACTTTAAAAAATGTTGACGTTTCCTGTACTGTTCCAAATCGGAATGCAAATATCCGGTCGCAAATTCATGATGGTAAGTATTGAAATTTCTGCATCCAGTAATCCGCCTCACAAATATCTCAACAATGTAATGTTCAGTTTTAGGGTAAACATGAAACTTTGTTGGGGACTATTTCTTACGAACAACAAATAAAAGGTTCAGCATCTTTCATAATGAACGAAATTCATTCTTCCTTCCAACTAAATTTCGACTGAATATAAACTGATTAAATTTTTTAACGATTTAATATTACATTTATGCAACTCGTTGAATAATGTCCAGGGCTTGCAAAAGCTGGACATTCAACTAGTTTTATAAACTGAAATAAATCGTTACCTATTACCATTTACTAAACGAAAGTCTTTCAGTTTATGTTTTGCCTTAAACTCGTAAGTATAGCAAATTTAAATATCAATTTTGATACAATACAAAGACTCTACAAAAATGTGAGCATTATGAAAATATTCCAGACTCCTTTTTTTGGGTGGGAGGGGGGAGGGGCTCGTCATAATGTCCCACTATAATCTTATTTTATGTTATTACCAAAACACGTTGAGAACTTATTGCGTCTTAAACATAAAATCTGCCCAGTGTATACAAAATCTACTCCTTGGTCGTTAGCGATATTTTCGTTTCAGGCATGAGCAAGACATTACTTTCGCAGTTCTTGAACTTACTGATATTTTGCAATGTTTAATTTGTATATGGTTTATGTAATGGCGTATTTTAGATAGCCATAGTAGTCGTTATTTCTTACGGCTTGTGCAAATCACAACGTATTTGCACCCTTAAAATAACTTGAAATATTATTTTCTGAAAGTGCCTTAATAAGATTCTAATGTACTGCACAAGTTTTCGGATTAATTTTATAATTTAGCAGTCGTCTCAAATATGCATGAGACGACGCAGATATGGACAGGAAGCAAATTGAGCCATCATTCGGATGCCAAAATTGTAGGTCCTATTCTCCAATAGCATACACAAATCACTGACAAGAATTACAAGTGGGGCTATTCTAGGGAACACCATGTCCTTAAATTGAGCCATGCAGAAATACCTTACACGGGAGAGGGACAATTGCTTTAAATTGAAGAACTGATTAAACAAACATTTCTAGTAAAGAATTTCTATGAAAATACTCTTCTTGATGGTTAACTTGGGTTTCAGACCTCTCGTTTGCAAATTTGCAATTCCATATCATTGACCGTCTGAGGGTCCATAACGCCCCTCTAGTTGAATGAATCCATAAAACATAGGGTACGAGATTTTCTGAATTTTTGGACAATTAGATTTTCTATCTCAATTCGAAATAGACAACGAAAGTTCACCATTGATAACTTATTTTCATGAACAAGCACAGTACTGATATGCGATTCTCTTTTGAATTCCGTACTTGTTTGTTGTAACTATATGAAATTTGTGGGTACTTGGAAACTCACAATTGAACGTCAGTTTTCATTGACTGATAAAATCTCCTTTTGCAGCCAATAGGACGTGTCGCACTGGGTATGATTATTATCAGCAAGACAAGTTTTGCTACAAGTTCTTCATCGATTGTAAAACCTGGTCTGAAGCCAGACAAGTCTGTCAGCAAGAAGGTGGGGACTTGATCAGTCTAAATGATCGCAACCTTAATTTTTTCACAGATGTGGCACGAGCGAAAGCAGGTAAAGTATCAGCAGCTGTGTCTTTCCAAGTTTCTTCTACATTTTCCTTGTCTTCCAATCCTCTTGAAATGTTCTTACCCTAGAATTGTTTCTAGTATTGGTATTAAGGTCTTGAACTTAATAAATTGTGCATTAAATGATTAGGTTTTGCAATTGGTATATGCAAGTGTGTATATACTGGGTTTAAGAGCACGTCATGAAAAATCTCAGATCACAATATTGAAAGTCAAAGGTGACAAACAAGAACTGAAGTCGGGTACCAATCTAAGTATATTATTGTTAATATATTAAATTGTGATAGTTTATTGGTTGTGTGCACAAACGAAATTTCTAGGCCATTCTTAACGGTACGAGTTGGATGGTTGTGTACAGTAAAGAAGCCAGCATATGTATTAAACCCTTGTCAAAATAGGTCCGTTTTCTACTCTTTCCTTAGAGAATTTATTTCTTCTAGTGTCAGTTGGATTTCTCGTGATTGTCACGACTTTAGAATTGAAGTTGGATGTATAACCCGAAATTGGGAGTACTCCGTAACCTAGTTACATCCAGTAAAGCGTATTTTTGCTTGACCACTTCAGACAAAATGTATGTGCAAGAGTGTATATAATGGCTACGAAAGCTAATGCTTGTGTATGAAAATTGCTACAAGATTTCTTGTCACTTTTGACAGAGCATTAAGCCTACGTCATTATAAACCTGGCAATATCCACTATATCTCTGCAAAACGTTGAACATTTATCTTTTCTGTTGTGTTTTAGGCAGTTGCAATAGCATTTGGGTCGGTACAACGGATGCTTCCTTGGAGGGACAGTGGAACTGGCTGAATGGTGACAAGGTCAGCTCGGCTTTCTGGGCACCGGGTCAACCCGACAATTGGGCCTCGAAGGAGAACTGTGGTGATCTGAACAAGATATTTGATTACAGATTGAACGATGAAGATTGCAGCACCAAGCTACATTTTCTTTGCCAGGCTGCTTATTGAAAACAATTAAATCATTGGTATAATCTTAAAATTTTTTACCAAGAGTCCTCCATGAAATGAACTTTGGATATTTCATATCATGTTTAAAATACATTTCCATGTGTAGCGTTTTATTTTTGGAATCGACATTGGAATAAACTACTGCACCAGCAGGTAGCGTACATGTATATGGGCATTGTTTTCTTGTTCCTTGTTTCAGAAATTTAAATTTTAGCTAATGGTCAGGTACTTGGAGTACAACGAAAAGGAAATGCAGTTTCAAAATTACTTCCAACAGAGGTCTGCAGCTTTTGTTCTAATCTTGGAAATAGCTCGAGATTTAGGCATTTAGAATTGAGCGCGGCGGTGAGGATATCGGTTACATATGAATATTAGTGTCAAATAATATGCATACTAAAAGAAATCGTACAAAGCTGATATGGTTTAAAGTTTATTTGAACGTCTTTTAACCAAACATTTCAAAGAAGGGTTTATATCGGATACGGTTTTGAACAAATTCATTTCCTTCCTTCCAAGCTTAGATGGAATAATGGTAAAATTTAAGTTAACGGTGGCGTTGCGGCTTTAACGGAATACTTCATATTATGCAAAGTTGCTATTGCACTCGTTGACCCTGCATCCTCAGCGCAAGATTAATAATCTCCAAAAATGTTTTGAACGAGACCCAATTTGTGTATGCCATTATAACACATAATTGTAATGCTCAATGAATGTCCTCCCACACAGCTTTTACACCTTCTACTTTGCAAATTTCTAAACATTTGCGTACAAATGTTTAACGGCTTCATTTCGCTGCTTATTAAATGAATTTCCTGACATTACTCCTACAGTGGTTCTAGTTACGCAGTAGAGGCACCACACGCCTGTAGTGCACCAGGAGAAACTGTACTCGTGTGTGTAAATGGAAGGCTGTTAGTATTGTTTAATAGGGAAAATGTAGATGTATACACGTACATTTTCGACTTGTTTCAGTATTAAAATGGGCACATACAAATATTGTATCCGCAATCGAATAGTAAATGTTCTATGCTGTTATAATCGGTTATCTACCTACATGCTTTAAAAATTTGCCTGAACCTATCTACGACCGATCATGCATGAACTTTGTTCCAGGTATATTCTTCCTTGAACGCTTTATAAACATTTGATAAACGCTACCTTACCTTAACCTAGCCTTTCTACACAAATAGTGCTCAGCTTTGGTAAATCCGGTTGCTGTCCTCTTTCTAAATGCACGAAAGTCTTTAGCTAACGTTTTGAAAAGGCTTGATCGATACGTACATACATACATACATACATACGTACATACGGAGATAGAAATACATATATACGGAGATGTCTACGAAGATAGATACAGAGAGGGGTACAGAGACAGAGGGGGGTGGGTACAGACATTCATAGACAGATACTTACTTCAGGTCATAAATAGCCTCGCCCAGGGGTAACAAGATCTCGTATAGCGATGTATAAAAAAAAAAATGGAAAAATATTCTCTGAAACTTCATTTCGGCACGCAGGATCAAATTATATCACTTTACAACGTTGTGCAAATGGTGACCTGACTCTGGATGCAGAATGGCCTGCCCTATCATATATTACGCATTTTATTGACAGGGTGAACTGGCTTTATACAAAAACAAAGATCCAGGGGTTCAATAATGACCGATACTTGTGGGTCACCTGATTTTAGAGATGAACAAGAAAAACTGCCAATATAAAGCCCTCCGCCCCCCCCCCCCAGGGGATCAGATTATTAATATTGAATTATACATGCCAAACTTAACGAAAGGCTCATATACTCGGGAGAACCACTCAGGCCTCTCGTAGTTATTTCCCTTGCCTGAACAGGGCCTTTTCACCGAACTTAAATAGACACCATACTAATGTGGGGAAAAATTTTTCCTATTTAAATAAAAACTTTGTTTCCTTTCTTGGTGGTCTAATGGACATAGCTTTCGCATATGCCTCCTGTTCGACAACGAGATTCGACTTTATCTCTAATAAAGCGTACAGCTTAATAGTTATTTGAAAATCTGAATCAAATCAATTGCTTTCTATCTATAAATTCCCATTTCTCCTAATGAAGCCACTGTTCTCAACAGGAATTTGATGAAAGATTATGTTTGTGATCTTCTCTTCAGTCTTCTTGATAAGAATAATTGCTGTCACCAGAAGTAATTAACCAGTCGTGAAAATTACATAAAATCTGCAAAATATTAACTTGTTCAATTGCGTTTCTTTAGTTCTTACATGAAGCCCAAGTAATAATTCCCATGCAAAATACATTTAATAGGTGTCAATTAATTATCCTATTGACATCGTAACAAATTTCGCTATTCCCTCCCAAAAACAGCCAGCTCTCTAAAAACTATTTGATTAATTCCCGCCATAGGCGGTTGTAGGGAGGCTGCACTGTAAATACCATGATCGTTTTCTTCAGCTCTTTTAATCAAGGCCTTTTTGCTAAAATGTCAGAGTGGACACAATTACACAAGAATGTAGTAGCCAAATTCGTTGAAAACCACAACAATAAAGTGAGCCAAGTAAAGCATTATATTAAGTCATGCACGAAAATAATTTACCGGGTCATTATTATTAAATTCCATTTAACATTAGGGATAAAAATAGTCTGTTACGAATCTATGGTCATAAACTAAGTAACGGAAAAAGACGATGGGTTCATCAAGTGTTGTAAAATGTACAATTTTAATTAAAAAATCTTTTGAAATGAAACTTTAAGAACTTAAGATTATTTCGAATTAAATCCAAAATAATCCAAAAAAGTTCCACACAATAACAAAAGAATCGAATGTTCCGATTGAATTCAAGATTCTTGAATGTTATGGTCTGCCAACATTTTGGTGTCACTATGGCATTGTCCAGAACTACTTTGAAAAAGTCACAATAGTTCCAGAATAATATTTTAGTCCAATGAGCACAGTAGTATAGGGGGCACTTTAGGACAATGGCAAAATGCATTACAGACACCCCTGGGTACGTTTACAGACAATGGGAATTTTGTATAGGGACAATGGGAATAGAACAGGTGGGGTGACGTCACGGTACTGGACACTTGCAACAATGTAGCAAGTACCGTGACGTCATGCCACCGATTTCATTTCTATACAAAGTTTTATGCGTTCGTGTCAGTGGATAGTATAGTATGTTTTATGCATTCTCGTTTCGTGTCTGTGGATAGTATAGCATGTTCTATGCATTCGCGTTTGTGTCTGTGGACAGCAGTGTTTTATGGATTCGTGTTCGTTTCCATAGATTGATGAACATCAATCTATCCTACCCACATTATACACTCAAAAAAATTTGAGGTAAGAGAATGTTTTTGGAGTTAAACATACATTATACAATCGAATAAACTTTTTTAGGCAAGAAAGAATAAATCTTTTCCAGGCAGTGGAGTGGCCCTGAACTTACTATCCTCGCAAACGGACGCGAAAGCATAAAACACACCATACCTACTATCCACACAAACGTACGGGAACGCATAAAAACACACCACATATACTATCCACACAAACGTACGCGAACGTATAAAACACACCATACTTACTATGCACACAAACGTATGGGAGCGCATATAACACAAATTCTACTATCCACACAAACGAAGGAATTGAAGAAAAACACACCCATATCTACTATCCACATAAATGAACGAGAACGCATATAACACACCATACTATCCACACAAACGGGAAGAGAATTAAAAAAATACACCATATGTACTATCCACACAAACGAATGAGAATGCATAAAACACACCATACTTACTATCAACATAAACGGACGCGAATGCATAAAACACACTATACTATACACAAGAACGGACGAGAACGCATAAAACACATCACCTATACTATCCATACAAACGGACGAGAACGCATAGAACACACCACTTATACTATCCACACAAACGAACGAGAATGGATAAAACATACACACTATACTATCCTCTGAAACGAATGAGAATGCATAAAACACACAATACTTACTATCCAGATAAACGGACGCCAATGCATAAAACACACCACTTATACTATCCACACAAACAAACGAGAACGCATAAAACACACATACTATTCACACAGAAGGGGAGGAAAAATAAAAACACCAATATCTACTATCCACACAGAAGGGCAAGAAAAAATCTCATATCCACCATCCACTCAGAAGCTAATAAAATAACACATTATATACTATCCACATAGGTACGTACGCACAGCAACACACAAATATACACAACAGACGTACCAGCACGCATACAAACACAAATACACACAATGTTTTTATTCACTTTCAATTATCGCAACAGTCAAGTGGTGAACTTGGGGTTTTTGAAAGAAGCCTTTCACTATGGACAAGATGGAAAGTTTAAAGTGACCACCCACGAACCGCACAAGATTGTACGTTTACCCGCACATCAAATCGTCAGCCGACCCTTACAAAAAGTCTATCAAATTGTGTACCAGAAGCGAGTACGGCTTCCCAACAACTTCACTTTACCGTACGGTCACGCTGGTATAAAAAAATGGTTCCAAAACGATAGTCACCAACAAAAAGGATGACTCCGACAAAGCAAGAATCGACTGAGAAACCCACAGAGAAACTACCAGTTCAAACCACACCATTTTCCTGTTTTCTTGCCTGACTATTGCAGTTGTGCCAGTCGATTGGAAACGTTTCAAAAATGGCCCACGGATAGGGAAGGATTACCTACTGCGAATGTTTTAGCTAGAATAGGATTTGTCTACTTGGGACCTGAGACTGGTTTGGGATACGAAGTACAGTGTTTTAGTTGTGGCCTGAAGTTGCGTATGGATCGATGTATCTATAAAGATTCAGCTATTCTGGAACATACTCAATGGTGTCCTTACCTTTCTATGGTCTTTCCACCCATCACACTACGGTTCAGGTATAATGGTACCTTAGAGAAGGTAGTACCGATGTCCAAGAAGAGAAAAAGGAAGACTTCCAAAACTAGTCATAAAACACAGACACACGTACGCACGCACACAGGGGTAACACTGAGTGAAAACAAACAGCCATAGCAGCTTCGCACTCCTAAAAGAGACCGCCGTAAAGCTGAGAGGCTTTGGCTTTCCACCAGACTCAATATTCATAAGCAGATCTATGATGCCGCTAAGAAGAATGTCACAAACATAGTCCATGCAGCGAAATCAGACCAGTACAGTACTAAGATCACGGAAAGTTCCAGCTGCAAAGAGCTATTTAAGATTACTAACAAGCTAATGTCAAGGAACAAATGTACACCACTTCCAGCTACCTTCCCTTTAGTCTACCTTCCGGACCTGTTTGCAAATTTCTTCCGTGACAAAGTACAAATCATCAGAGATAAACTTGACAACACAATTTCAGTTGACTCGTCACCATACAGTTGCGATACAGAATTTCAGCGGCAACCGTTAGCAGCATTTGAACCTGTCTCTATGGATTTAGTACGTACAATCGTGATGAAGAGTGCACCAAAGTCATGTGAACTGGATCCGATTCCGACGTCACTGCTGCTAGAGTGCTTGGATCCAATATTGCCTTCACTAACTGATGTTATTAATGCCTCTCCCTCATCTGGGGAATTCACATCATTTTACAAAACTGCCATTGTAAAGCCTCTGCTGAAGAAACCAACACTCGACCATAATGATTTAAAGAACTACCGCCCAGTTTCTAATCTCCCATTCATGTCAAAAATCTTAGAAAAAGTTGTTCTATCCCAACTTGTTCTATCCCAACTTGTATCTCATCTGAATTCAAACAGTCTCTTTAGCAATGTACAGTCTGCATATCGCCCTTGCCACAGTACTGAAACTACTCTTCTGAAAGTAGTCAATGGCCTTCTCTCTGCTTTGGATGGCGATAAGATTACAGTCCTCACTCTCCTTGACTTGTCGGCAGCATTTGACACTATAGAACATGATATATTACTTCACCGTCTCCAGCATGTATTTGGCATTCACGATACAGCCTTACTATGGTTCAAGTCCTACTTGGTCAACAGGACACAAATTGTGTCCGCAAATGGAAAACACTCCAGCCCAGTTGATGTATGTTGTGGTGTTCCACAGGGGTCTGTTCTTGGACCTGTTCTCTTCATTCTATACACTCAGCCACTCTCAAGTGTCATAGATCATCATCCAGTGTCTCACCAATTGTATGCTGATGACACCCAAATATACAAATCTAGCCATCCAGCTGAAGTTGAAGCTACCATCCAAGGCGTAGAGAGGTGCATTTCCGATGTGAAATCATGGATGACATGTAACAAGCTGCAGATGAATGATGATAAAACTGAAGCCATCCTGATTACAACACAAAGACTTTCTCATTCACATCCTTTACCTCAGACAATAAATATCAGCAACACCAACATTAAATTCACACAGTCAGTACGAAACCTCGGTGTCACTCTTGACAGTACTCTCTCATTGCACCAACATGTCATGAACATATGCAAGGCTGCATATCTTGAGCTGAGACGAATCAGCTCCATTCGCAAGTATCTTTCAGTTGATGCCACTAAAACACTTGTGTGTTCCTTAGTACTTTCAAGACTGGACTATTGTAACTCAATTCTGTCTGGTTCGTCTCAATATCTACTTCAGAAACTTCAAAAAGTTCAAAATACAGCTGCACGAATCATCCTTAGAGTACCACGACCAGAGCACGCCTCTCCCCTGCTCTGTACCCTTCACTGGCTATCCATACGATCCAGAATTAAACACAAAATTTGTTCTCTGTGCTACGTTTCACTGACGGGCTCCAGTCCAACATACCTATCTGACCTCACCCATGTGTACACGCCTGCAAGATGCTTACGCTCCTCTTCTGACACTCGTATTCTCATTATTCCCACTATGAAGATGAAATCATATGGACAACGCTCTTTTGCATACCAGGGCCCAGCAACGTGGAACGAATTGCCCACTGCACTTAGACACAAAGACACAGTGATCTCATTTAAGAGCGCTCTTAAAACTCACCTATTTCAACTGCAAGAACAAACTTAAAGACCTAATAATGTATCCTTGCCTTAAATATTTACAGCATATTTTCTGTTTCTACTTTCGTGGTGTTTGTTTTTAATTTTGTAATAATATCATTATATATGTTTTTTAAGTGTTGTCAAATGTTGTAAAGCATTTAGAGCTTCTAAAGATTAGGCGCTATACAAAGTCCTCATTATTATTATTATTATTATTATTATACCCAGACAAGTCATACTGACCTCCACTCTCTTCAAGATGTCCTGATCATAAAGGAGTTTGGAGCTTCATTCATAGGAGGACTGCAATGGCTGAACATGCAGGGGGAGATCGTGTGGTGTAATATGAATGAAGTCACACTACTTACAGCACTCATTACCCAATAGGGAACTTTATTCTCTTGGAACTTAACATCAAATGCACTTCTCAGTCTGAATATGTTTTTCACAAACTAACATCATTTTACTTCTAAAGCGTGTGATGTTGCGATATTTTCTTTCAAAATAGTATATTTTGAAACAACGAAGCATGACATTGAAAATGTACATGAAGGACTGACTGACTGTTGTTGACTAAAATCAGAGAGCTGCAGTAGCCAGCATAGTGACTGGCTTCAAAGTAAGAGTGTCACTTCTCCACCAGTACCTGGTGATGCATGTAGAATCGTTTTAAAAAAGTCAGGAGAGAAGAAAATTTTGTTTAAATTGAAATCACTTTGTTCATAGCATAAATGGCTACTGACAGAGTATAACAGTCAATATTATGTACACAATTCCATTACAGATTGTTGTACTCTCTCATGAACAAAGTTATTTTCAAAGTTTATCAGTAAAAGTATTGAAAAACCCTTTGGAAGCATAGTTCATGTATCTTTTTTAATTTAATATACGATGCCGTGCTATTTTTGTAGAATAAACTTTAGAAAGAATTATGACACAAGAAATATTACTGCACTGCTGTATAGTTTGTATGGGTAAAAAGGTATAAAATTTGACCCCTGCCAGAGTTGGGTTTATGGTGTCGGAGTTTCTCCTATCTGTTTAGTGTATTGACTCACAGAGTAAATACAATAGAATCAGTTAGGGGTGCCATAAAACCCACTATGGCTGAAATAATATCCTTGATGGACTGCAACTAGATTGAGTGGATTTCCACCAAACTGTGTGGACTTCCACTACTCATAGTAGACTCATAATCCCCCATCTCTCTACGTGCATCAGATTGACTGGGCAATCCATAAAACATATTGTATGTATTGTAGGCATCATGCAAGTGGTAAAAATATCCTGTTTATAATTCATAGTGAAAATACTTGTATAGACCAATCTGATCAAAAAATGTCACACATCTGGTAAATATGATAGAGGTTGTCAATATTTTTTACAAATTAAATGAGGAAATACTCAGATTTTAACAGAAAATAGTCATATGATTGGAGAATAACTTTTTCATTAATATAGTCAAAGATTCAAATCCGTGATTCTACAGAACATCACAATATTTATTTTGGGGAAATAATACAAAACTGCCTCATTCTGGAATGCTTTGCTCTCTTGGAATAGGAATAATTTATCACATATTTACAGTCTTAATTTCACTGCTGAAAGGATGAGGTGAACACAACAATGATAAAACTGATCTAATTTAGGTACAAATTTTGTTGCAGGATAAATGACGAAGATGAGGGCCTGCATGTTGATCCCACAATCCTAGCATTGTTATAAAATGTGAAACCTTGACTCCAAGATCAAAAGGTCGATCAAGCTTGTTACATAATGAATCATCTTAATGTTCATAATCATTAATCCAGAGTATGAAGAAAATCCATCAATGGGGGTTTGGAAATATTTGCAAATGAAAAATCTTAAACCAAAGCTATGAGAAACTGCCAACACTGCCACCAACACCTGAAAAGTGACTGTTATGTCTCACTTCCCACAAAGTGGGCTCAATTAGTTGAGACAAAAATTCACCTTTTAAAATTTCAAAGAAATATATCAACTGCTTTACCAAACAAAAAATGTGTTAATAATGCAAAACTGATGGATACAACTAGAGAGGAATGGCTTCCAAAAGAAACAAGTTAGTACCATGAATGGCACATTATCTCTTTCCCATGTTTACTAGTCCTTCATGCAAGCATATGACACACAAAACCTATTGCCCAGAAACCATTATTTTCTTATTAGATTTACCATGGCTGTGACCTCTGACCTGTAGGCTTTATAATCTATTATATTTTTTTATAGGTTTGGTCAAAAAATGTTACTTTAGAACAAAATGTACTGCAAGCTTTTTGACCCAAAATCAACAGGTCTCTTTATGACATAAATTTGCAAGACTGCCATAAACTTCATCCAAAGTTCAAGGTCTAGTGCAAAATAAAATCTTAGGGTAACAGTGATCTTGACCTTTGTCCTATTGACCCCCAAAATAATAGGCTTTTAAGTTATCCACTATAATTATGGAAAGGTGCATAGCAAATAACTTAAAATTTTTTTCAGAAGTAAATTTTCTTATTCTAATTGTAATGATATCAACTGTTAACTTTTGACCAAAAAATTGATGAACTTAAGTTACACTGACTTTAAACCTTATGACACCAAAATCAATACTACTCCAAGTTCATGTCACCCACAATGTTTGGTCCAAGTATATGATATAGAAGTAGTGTTGTTTGGAAACCACTTTTCTTCTTTCATAGTGACCTGATTGTTTGATCCCAAATTTGACAGACTTCCTCCTTACTCCAAGTGCATGTCATCCACAGAATTTGGTAACTGTAGCTTGTGGAAAACTTTAGTTGTTGTGCAGAACCATTTTTCTTTTTTCAAGTCACAGGCACCTTGACCTTCACCTTTTTTGACCCTAAAATCAATATGCTTATTTTCCTTATACCAAGTGCAAATCATCACAAAGTTTAGTAATTATCAATGTGGAAGAACTCATCATTGTACAGACACCATTTTTATTTGTTCAGTAAATGACCTTAACCTTTTGACCCCAAAATCAATATACTTCTGCCTTACCATAAGTGCAAACCATCCACAAAGTGAGACTTCTCTCTTACCGCCAGTGTAATCCATCCACAAAATTTGGTAACTGTGGTTGGCAGAGAGGTCAATATATTTTGCAGATACTATGTTTCTTCTTTCAATCACAGTGATCTTGACCTTTGACCCTAAAATTTATAGCTTCTTCATTATTCAAAGGGCAAGTGTCCACACAATTTGGCAACTGCAGATGTTGGAAAGCTTAATTAGCTGTGTAGAAACAGTTTGTCTTCTTTCGGTCAGTTACACTGACCTTTGAGCATTTGAACCTAAACTCAATAAGGCACTTCCTTAATCCACAAAGCATGGTTACTGTAGGTGGCATATATTTCAAGATTTTGTACAGAAATGAAATTGGTAATGGACGGATGGATGGACAACATCTGCCTTTTGGACATACAAGAATTAAAAAGTTTTAGAGGGAATTCGTTTTAGAGAATGTCTGCAAATTATTTAAGAACTGGTTTTTATGGCATAGGTCATGTTTCTCATGCACATAAATATTTTCATTGGCATTTACTTGTAAAACATTGTTGCTTTCTTTGCAGTTATGTTGGACTTTAACAGATCAGGAGACTAATGGACCCTAATGATGGTCCAGTAACCCACTTGTGTATGCATAGCAATGCAATAATAATAATTTAAAAATTTAATGGACTATCAAGAAAACTGATGATCCAAGCAACTCGTACCCACTGAGTAAAACAAAAGTCATCCTTGAAGCAATTATACTAAATGCCGCATTCAAAACAAATTCAGTATGACTGTATAAATCACAGTATTCTTGCAAATTATACATGTAAAGACGCATCCTATCCATTTATATTAAAGGACCTATATTCAGGGACCATTGTTGGATTTCCAACTCTAATTCCTTCAGACTGCTTTCACAGCTTCTGTCACAATAAGTATTTTTAATGGTCATTTCTTTTGAAAAGAAAGTAAAACTCCTTTGTAAACATGTTATCAGGTTTTACTTCATGACTGTTTCTAATGATAAATAATCCTGCTAACAAAGTCCAAAGAAAAGTGTAAAAGACCTGGACCTGCATATCAAGCCGCAACATGCTTAAAATACTGCTGTGTCCTTGTTGATTATTGTCACCTTGTACATAAATGGTAGATGGAATGTCTTGTATATTGTTCTTGATTCCTGACATGCCAATTATGCAAAGAACCCATTAACAGGTTATGGAAACACATCAAAAGAAAACCTTGACCTAAAACTTGATGCTGCAATGTCTGCAATTTATCTTGTCTCAGGTGTAAAATAATTAGTAGCAAAAACGAAAAATGAAAAATTTCAACCAAAACCTATCATGTAATCTTAACAATTACAGTACAATCATTAATTTAAATTTACTGATGGTCAATAAATCTTATCGATTATGATGGTCCTCAACATTTTAATGGTGTTTTGATCCTCAATGCAATTGGGTGGTATGAAAACAAATGCATAGGTTAATATCCATTTTATGTACCAAAAGAAGAATCCGAACAGAATACAATCTATGATGCTATATTGCTGAAATGATCAAAATGTTATTTGACTAAAATGAAGTATGATCAATTCTTTTCTTCTTTCACTTTATAGATGGAATAGAAATTTTTTATCTGGATAACTGCTGGCAAGTGTCCATCTTTATGCTAAATTTGGAAAACAATGCTGGCAAGTGTCCATTTTTATGCTAAATTTGCAAGCAGTGTTAGCAAGTGTCCATTTTTATGCTAAATTTGCAAGCACTGTTAGCAAATGTCCAATTTTATGTAAATTTGCAAACAATGGTTTCTTCTTTATATGGGGGAACACTATGCTAAAATTAAGTTAATCTTATGACACCCACTTTCATTATTTCCACCACACAGAGCCTATTGTTTGAAGGAAAAACTCACAAACAAATCTCTTTGGTAAATCTAACAATCTGTACAGTATTAAGTACATTTATAAACATAATCCATAAAGGATTCAAGAGTTACTCAAAGGAATTTTCCGAAATGAAATTCCTGGAATTCAAGAAAACAGCCACTTCTTTTTAAATGCTGAATTTTGAAAACATCCTCAATACATGGTGGCCATTTTAACTCATGGAGGAAGAACTTACCAAAAACCCCAGTAAGAACCACCAGCCCACGGGAAGCTACTGGCAAGATTTGTCATACTCACATTAGCCAAGCCTGAGGCTTGAACTGACACAGACATCAGTGATTGGTAAAGGCAAGCACTTTAGACCACTCAGCCACCCAGGTTCCCATTTTTCAAAGATAATATTTTTAAATTGGTTAATGTGGTGGCCATATTGGATGTAAGATCACAACCATTTTCATTTAGGACAAACTCAATTATTTTTTTTGGTGAAAACCCAATGTTGATATAACTTTCCACCTGGAAGAGGGAGCTTAATAAGATTTTCAAGATGCCCATTGCAGTCATATTGGATGTCAGATTGGCACAGTTTTCATTTAAGACCAACCACAGACCATAAGAAGTCTGTAATGAAAACCTCATACTGACATGACTTTCTGTTCAGGAGGAAGTAGCAATTACATGATTTTAAAGATGGCTGCTGCAGTGGCCATACTAGATATCAGTTCAGTGCCATTTTCATAAAGGACCAATGATGCATCATAAGAAGCCTTTACTGAAAACTCTAATGCTGATACGACTATCCATTCAGGTGGAGTTGAAATGATTAGATTTTCAAGATGGCCACTGTGGTGGCCATATTGGTTGTCTGAGTAGCACCATTTTCATTTAAGACCAACTAGACATCATAGGAAGTCTTGTTATGAAAACCACATGCTGATGACTTTGCATTCAAAAGGCACTTTGATAAAATATTTTCAAGATTGCTGCTATGGCATTCATATTGAATTAGACATCTGCACTATGTTCATGTAGGACCAAGCAGACATCTTAGTCTTTTAGTGAAAACTCCATGCTGCCATGACCCTCCAGGAGGAGTAGTGATGGCTAAAAAGGAAAAAAAAAGGCCAGTTAATGTTGTCCAACTGAGGCATAACAGTGTTATGAAGACTGGTTTGGTGTTTTAAAGTATACCAACACATGAAGGTTATTTAGTGCTAGGGTGATCGGGGGTAAAGTAGTCTGGCCCAGGTACACACTGTGGTAGCCAAGACAGGCTTATCCAATTGTAGGATCTAACATGTACCCATCTTGTCAAGTATGACTTGATAACCACTGAAACAATGCAGTATCCTGTGTAATGAAGAGCCCTGTATTTTGGCAAAATCATAAAATAAGAAACAGATGGAATTATTGCATGTGTCTCACCTGCTCCCCTCCTTGATACAGATGCATAATTATCATTTTCATGTGACTTTAATCTTACCCAATAGTCATAGAAGAGTAGGGATTTATGGATATGGCAGGACAAAGTCATTCTATAGTTCAAGCAAGACAGCTTGAAATGAACATTTTACTGAAGATTTTCGAATGACCTTGACTGCATCTGAGGGTTAGATGGAGGGTAGGATACTCAGATATCTTACATTGATGTGACCATCCATTCAGGAGTAGTGACACGATTTTCAATATGACTGTGCTACACATCAGATCACCATTTTTATTTCTAACTAGCTAGACATTGTAAGAAGTCTTCTGGTGAAAACTTCAGGCCAATATGGCTTTCTTTTCTGAGTAGCAATACTGAAATTTTCAACATGGCTGCCATGATGGCCATACTGATATAAGATTGGCACCATTTTATTTCTGACAAACTAGACATCATAAGAAGTCTTTGTATGACAATCAGTAGCTGATATGACCATCTATTCAGCAGTAGTGCTAGAATTTTCAAGATTGGCAATGTAGTGGCCATATTTCACACTAGATCAGCACCGTTTCCATTTAGGACCAATTCAACATTCTAAAATGTCTTTTTGTGAAAAGAATATGTCGAAATGACCATCCATTCACGAGAATTAGTGATACAAATTTTTTTCAAGATGGTTGTTGTGGATAACTTATTGGATGTCTGAGCAACACCATTTTTCATTGGGACAACTGGATCATTGAATGAATTTGTGTGTAAAATTTCATGGCAATCCTCCATGTGGTTCAGAAAGAGAAGCAAGAAAAACTTGTGCTACCAGATGAATGGATAATGGAAGAAAAACCATCCATAAGCTCTTCTGGTCTTTTGCAAGTACAGCTCAAAATTACTGACAGCGCTGCCTCTTAAGACTAAAGCTCACCTTGCTGTTATGTCCGACATCATTCTAGAATAAGCCAACCAGATTAATGTAGAAGTGTATTGATTGCACAGTCATCACAAAAAATTCTGAATTTTGTGCAGTGTATGATTGTAAATTCTGATTAAAAACAGAAAAAGGACTGTGGTTTTCCTTGTTTAAGTTTCTGCATGAAGAAATATGCAGAAAATAGATATATATCCTGTACCGAACTGGGAAGCATTTTGAAGATCTATAGTGCTACAGCTCATTTTATTACAAGTCATCAATCATCACAAATGCTTCCAAGTGTTAACAAAAGGATTTAGGCATTGTTGTTTCGGCACTCAGCAGATAGGAAAATTTAGACATATCCTTTGGACATTCATCAGAGAGGAAAATTGTCGTTGCAAGCCATAGGCAAATACTTCTTTCCTTTAAAACCTGGGCTGCATGTAATGAGTTCCATCATTCCTGCTTAATCAATCATTTTGAGCAAGAGTAAAAGTTCTTGGAAAGTTAACTCAACATGACCTTTGCTGCCAATTCAATTAGCCAATAAAAGTTTCTCTTCCAGACACCATCACTTATCGATCAATAAAGGATACATTTGTTGACATGTAATGACTTGTTGCATTCTGTTACTGATAAAAATAATTTGGCCAGAAATGAGGAAATCTTGTTACCGTGAGGCATCCATGGGTGGAACAAAAAAAAGAGTACTACAATTTTTTTCCCATGGTTTGCAATAGAGGAAAATGCAGGAATATTGAAAAACATGTCTCCATTAGTAAGGTGCAGAACTTTGAACTACAAGTATGTAGTTTCAATAATCTTTGCTTAATAGATTTTATGATTGAGAAATAGTAGCAGCCAAAATTGGGTAGAAATTAATGAAATATTATGTTAGGAGATAATGGGGTACATTTATGGGGGCAGGGTTTTTCCCATGTACTATTTTAAAGAACTACAGTGTATGTTTGTAGAGTTTATCATTTTGGCTAAAAATAGGGATTGGATCTATTTATTTTCTGTGTGTGTGTGATTTGGATTTTTAACGTAGCTTTGACAATTCTTCAGTCATATCACTACAATGTCTGCAGTGTGGCAGTTTATTGTGATGTCTAGCACTGGGGCATCATGCCGTAAACATGTGGCATCATGCCCCACCTAGTCACATTATCCTGACACCTGGCTGACCAGTCCTAATACTAACCTCTTAACACTGAGTGCCAAGTGAGGCAGCTGTTAGTACCATTTGTGTAAGCCTTTGGTACAACTTGGCTGGGGTTCGAACCCACAATCTCCTGCATCCAAGGTAGATGCTATCACCACTTAAGTCACCAGAGCGGTATTTGCTCAGTGTGGTCTATATGTCAAAATTAGGAAATATTCAGAGATCACGTATCTGTATTTGAATATACATTTTGTAATTCTTTGCAATAACTGTTATCATTTATATGCTATGTTTCTCTCTCAATGCATCAGTTACCATGTCTGACTTAAGGTGTGACATTAGTCATTTTAATTTCAAAAATTTCAATATGAACAATGTTAATTTCATAAGCTGTTGCAATTTTATTACACTATAATCTCTGTGAGTTCTTTGTTCTAGCAATATGTAACATATCAGGGATAGATAATACCTGCATCAGCTTTTGTGCCAGTCATACTTTTAAATGTAGTTATTCATAGATGATGCTATATGAATGTATAATAACAATGAATGTGGTTTTCATGTATGAAAAGATTTTAAAACAGAAACTTCCATATCTGAGCATTAAGATAAAGCAGGGGCCCAGAGTGGCCGAATGGTCTAAAGCGATCACCGTTCCGGATCACTGCCATCTCACCTCTGTCTGCGTGGGTTCGAGTCTCAGGCTCCGCTAACATGGGTACGTCAGAAAGCCTGCCAGTAGCTTCTCATGGGTCGATGGTTCTTCCTGGGGTTTTCCAGGGTTCTTCCTCCACCAGTTAAACCGGCCGCCATGTATAGCCTATCTTGTGCTGAAAAATGGCATTAAACCCTGCAACAACAACAACTAAGATAAAGCAAGCAATTGCAAAAAAGAAATACGAGTACTCCTCCAGAAACACCTCTCTCAAAAAGGATGCTCATAATGTGTCACATTTATGAACTATCATGTGATAACAGCAGTTATTGAAAACAAAAAATGGGGGTTCAACAGCATAAGACAGTCTGGTGTTACTTGCCTGACACACATGGTCTAAAAGGTAAATGGTACTTTGGGATGAAAGATGCACATGCCAGAACAATTTCCAACTACTTAATGGAAACTGGTGGTATTTGACATGTTTAACAGTTTTTCAAACTTTGAGTAACTCTATCTCACTAGATTGATGCATTAGCATCTTTTGTATGAATATAAAGTCTTCCCGCTTCCATCCATCAAATTTGGTCTGACATGGAAAGACTATTTTGGAGGGAGAGTCATTTAATGATAGTCTTGATGATATGTTAGTAAAAATAGACACATTTGATGTATGCAATATATCATTTGAAGGTTTTCCACCCACTTCTGGAAGCCATATAAAACACAGCATTAATAGTGCATAAGAAACATTCATACCATGTTTCATCAGAATTGGCTGTTATGAAGAGGTTGAAAATATAGAAGCCACACTACTGCTTGAAGAGCCACACTGGACACAATTTGATACAGAAAGTCCTAAAAGCATTCCTACCAAGTCTGATAAAAAAAATGTCTGAAGCATCCTGGAAAAGAAGTTGACAACAGGTTTTTGATTTTGATTGCTATTGGAGTCCCTGTTGCTAGGGGAACCACTGAACACAATTTTGGTATAGCATGTCCTGAGGAAAATTCCTACCAAGTTTGACTCAATTGGCTCAGTGGTTTTGGAGAAGTTAAATACAACAACGCTGATGTGTAATGAATAATGTATACAGGATGCAGGGCCAAAAGCTAATTTGGCCAGGCAAGGTAAAAATGTAAAGAACGAGGGTCATAACTTGTGCAAGAATTGAAGCAAAACATCGAACTTTTGAAAGGTTTATCTACTTTAAAAGTTGAGTTTTACTAAACTACATGAAAATATGAGTAAAAGTAAATCATCTATTGCTATACAGGATACAAAATTTTTTAAATGTGATGTGCAAGAACACACAAATGGAGGTAAACTGACCAACTCTTAAGTGCTACATCTTGCGTCTAAGGATTTTTACATCATACTTTGGAGGTCACAGTTGAATGGTTCTTAAAGTGCAATACCAACTAAGTACATATGTGAAGACAACATTGATCTGTCGGATTTGGATCAAAACGTGTATTCACCTTACAAGGTGCAGATGGAGAGACTAAGACAATTTTCAGGTTTAGGATTTGTAGGGTTTAATGCTGTTTCTCAGTACATGATAGGTTAGCCATGGTGGCCAGAATATTCTGTGAATGTGTGTGTGATTTGGATATTTAATGTAACTTTAAAAATTTTTCAGTCATATCACCACGATGTCTGCAGTGTGGCAGTTTATAGTGATGTCTAGGACTGGGGCATCATGCCGTAGACATCACATTACCCTGACTCCAGGCTGATCAGTCCTAACACTGACCTCTTAATGCTAAGCGCCTAGCGAGGCAACTGTTAGTACCATTTTTATAAGTCTTTGGTAAGACTCAGCTGGCATTTGAACCTGCAACCTCCTGCATCTGAGGTGGACGCTCAAACCAATTAGGCCACCAGAGTGGTCTATTTTGAGGATGAAGAACCCAGGAAGAACCAGTGACCAATGGGAAGCTACTGGCAAGTGTTGTCATGTACCCACATTAGACAAGTCAAGACTTGAATTCTTGTTGACCGAGGTGAGACCTGTGAGTTATCTGTTGAAGCATGCACTTTAGATCACTCAGCCACCTGGGATCTCCAGCCAGACCGATGTGATTACAGTAGGACTCAAAAGTCCTTGGTACTGCCTCTCTCATCCTCCACTTTTAATCAAATTTTTACAAATTTTCATAACAGAAAGCTTTTACTAACAATAAGCCGACACCTTACTCTTCAAAATACTTGTAAAGTACCTCTGATGCTGGCTTATCACAGAAAGAAGACAGAGTAATGACAAGGGCTTGCATTCATTCTTCAAATAGAAAAGGCTAATATCAATGAATGTAGCAGTAATTTTATTCACATTCTATGGAAAAGAAAACTTTACCATTACAGCCTTAAAATGCCAGCAAAAAAAGGGACATTATATGTTACTTAATGTAAATGCACAAGGAATTTCCAGTATAAAACTAAGCCTGTTAATGGAACCTAAACACAAAATCAATAACCAGATGTATAAGGGTGTGGCTGGAGATCTCGGCCCATAACAACGTGGCCCAAAATGGAGTCAACCTATTACAAGACTCAGCCCATACAAATTTAATTAAGAAATCACCCCATAACACTCGATCCACAACAAAGTTGGTTTTTACCTTTCTTATTTACTAATTAATTAGTTAACCATTAATGATCATGCAAACATCACAGGTTTGATTAACCATGAGGAGAACTGTCATCTTCTTTAGTAAATGGGTGTTTTGATATTAAAAACAAAATAAAAAGCAATCAGCAATACCTTTTGCTCAATTACATTTTTTTTGTAACTGTAAATGTAGACAAAACCTATTTTAAAGCTTACTTGCAATTTCAGCCTTTGATCAAATGGAATTCAACCGTTCGTCTTTATTTTATCCAATGAATGATAACTAGTATCAATTGGTCTAGGAAATCTATACACTATACAGCAGTAAAGTGTCTATAAACCATAAAAGAAAAATTTTGGTTGTTTACATTCAATAAAAATTAGTACACTTTTTTATCGGCACATGCCAGTTTTGATAGGATTATCACCTGGTGAAAGAATAATAAGCAGAATAAATTAATATACAGGTAAAACCCATTATAACACGACTCGGCTTATAACATGCTGGCAACATGGCTCCCATTTTTTAATTTAAGGTGACCTCTCTTTTCAACATCCTAAATACATGCTCTCCGAAAAGTCGATTATTCGTATCTCTAGTAGATTTTTAATCCCAGCACTGCATTTAATATTGCCTTAACTTCCAAAATTTTCCAAAACATATTGCAGTGTTATATTTGTTAACAAAAATAAAGGAAAGCTATCAAGTTCAGACAAGTTAAAAGATTTCTGAATATAGTCAGCACTGTTTAATGCTTTGGAGGAAGTAACATGTAGCTAGTTTGACATTTTCTGAGAATTTGTTAACGCAATCCTTCTTATATCGCGATGTCATTCTTTGGACCCCGAGCATCACATTAAAAAGGGGTTTACCTGTAGTAATAAGTACCACTTCCCCTTGTCAATCTTAGAAATATAATCTGCAATAAATTCTTGTGATTATTCAGTAAATTATTGTTGTTGTTGTTGTTGTTGTTGTGGGGCTTAACGCCATTTTTCAGCACACGATAGGCTATACATGGCGGCCAGTATTAATGGTGGAGGAAGAAACCGGGAAATCCCTGGAAAGAACCATCGACCCACGAGAAGCTACTGGCAAGCTTTCTCACATATCCACATTCGCCGAATCCTAGACTCGAACCCATGCAGACAGGTGAGATGGCAGTGATCCGTAACGGTGAGCGCTTTAGACCACTCGGCCACTCGGGGCCCCTTCAGTAAATTGTAACAAGAAAGATAATTTAACTAACATCTTCTCATGATTTCAGCATAATGCCCCGTGTCCTTTACGGTTTATTCTATGGACTCCTTGGTAGTGTTTATACAATTCATTTTTATTTTCGAGATTTCACAAACTGACTGCCGTCGAATGATGAATAATGGCACTGCTATTTCCTTTGTAACAAGTACCAAATCGCTCAAAAAGAATGTTAGATGTTAAATCTATTATCACTGAGCAGACTGTTCACTGTATCCTCTATACGAAATTGTCCAGGTTTGAGGGAATTCATCCAATATGATCACATAGGTGCATTTACTCAATTTAAACTAAATTTTACTTGTTGTTCTACAATTCATAACTAATATATCTTAACCAAATTGATTTAATCCTAACTGTCGAAAGCTTGGCACCTTAAATGACATAAAAAATATTCCAGATGAAAATTATTCATCCTATGGACTTTTACAGGTTCTTTATTCGGTCAAGAAAAGCCATTAAATATTTACTGATGATGATGACTTTATATAAATAACATAGCACAGAGAGAAGGAATCAGACAGGGCAAAGATACAAAGTTTTTGACTAAAAAAATAAATACATAAGAATTAGAAATGGATTCTTGATCTCTGTGCTTATCTTTTTTCTAAAACTCAATTAACATGGCAGCTTTACAAGGACAATGGTGTTTTAAACTTAGAATAAAGAAAATATTTACTGTTGACACAAAATTTACGGTATACGGATGCAACTGTAATTGGATTCACATGTGTCAACACATTCTTACAATCACAAGTAGTAGAGCAGATTCATGTTACCTTCAGCTCCACTAACAATTAACACAGTGGCTGGATAAGGAAAGTTTCAAAACGTTGATTATACAGTATATAATTTATTTGATCTGGGATTATGATTTTTCCCTATATTTTCTATTGCAAATAAATGACCATTAAAGGAAATGTACAAAGATTAAAATGAAATGACCGTTGAGAAAAAGAATATTGCATACACATTATTTTAAAATTATCATGGTCCGATAGGCCTAGTATTAATGGGCCAATTTAGGTAGGCCAAATTTGTTATGGGCCAACTCTATGGGTCATGAAGTCTCAGAATCGTACAAGGATAACTCAATATACAACTTCCATATTCATGGCAGGGAAGAATTATACACTGTGAGAACAATTTACATCCTACGACCCATTAGCAATTACATACCAATACAAAGTGTACATACTTATATATACCATTAACATACAATAGTTACTGTACATGATCCGAGAGAAAATATAGTCGTAATAATGCATCTATCTATCCATCTATCCCTCTAAATTATTTACAGTAGAACCTGCCTTAAATGGCACTTCGATTAAAAAAAAACCACCTGCCCATAGATGACATTTTCAGAAGAGCACAGATGTCTTATGAAAAACTTCTGTGTCAAAGATACAGGTCTAAAACAGACAGAATTAATGCTATCAAGATTAAATAGGATAACAATGTTTTACTGGCATTTAATTATCAAAAACATAGTGATAAACATTTATAAAGCAACATTACAATGACAATGACAATAGTTTATTGGTAATGTAGGCCACAAAATACTACAGTTACACAACATTATGATGTGCAGCACCAAATTACAACCAGAATTAAAAGTGAGGTGAAAAAAGAAAGAAAAACAAAAAAAAAAAAAAAAAAAAAAAAAAAAAAAAAAAAAAAAATATGTAGAAGATGAATCAGAACTAGCATTATATAACTACAGTGTTGTGATCTTCCATACAGATTGGGAAAAAAAACCCAACTAAAAAAATAAACTAAAATAATAATAATATAGCTACGTGTACATTTGATCTCTTTTGTGGAATGCTGAAAAGACGTATTGTGCAAGTTGATATATTATGGCACGGTTATTTGACGTCTTCGAGAAAAGAAGATTTCTTGACACTGGTTTAAAGCATCATTGCATTACTTTGGTTTTGTGTATTTTTAAGAGAGTAAATTTTTGTGATTTTGTGAAAATGATCTTTTTGTGAGTACGGCAATTCATACATATGCCTTTTTCTCTTTCAAGATGAATCATCTTTTATTGGATCTTGAAATATGTAGTATGAAATAACCATAACCCCCCTCCCCATTGATACACTAAGAATAAAAGTGAATTCATGGTAAATGTGTTATTTTTTAAAGTTATTTCCCTGGAATTGAAAGAAATAACAAATTTCAGTGGACTTTTTCTTGTCCATGCTTCTGTAATATTTTAATTTGTTTTATGTTATAAAGGGTTGTGACAGTGTGTCCAAAAGGTCCATCCTGATTGCTGACTTTGCATGTACTGAGCTATGCCTGTAAAATTTAAGATCTGCATATGCCATTAAAAAAAGCATCATACATCCTCCTAGTGTTTAAGTCCTCTATACAGGCACTATATAAAAGTGTGGCTGACTGGAGACTACTAGCCAACGGGTCAAGGTATGAAGTCTTGACCTACATTTATTATGCAGAAACCATTATTTTCATGCTAGACTTACCATGACCATGACCTCTGACCTTTTGACATAATCCACAGATTTAAACCATCCAAAGTTTGGTCAAAGAACTTATTACTGAACAAAATTTATTGTGCAAAACCTGTTTCCTTTTAGCCATGATGACCTTGACCAGTCACTATTAGGCTACTTCCATACCTAAATACATACCCTCCACAAACTTTGGTCTCGGTACATGGTCAAGACCCAAAGTCACTTCAGTTGGTGACACTGACTTTTGACATTCTGATCCCAAATCAAACAGGCTTCTTCTTAACCCCAAGTGTGAAGCTGAACTAATGTTATTTTGCATTCAGTCACAGTGACCTTGACCTTTGACCTTGTGGCCCAAGAATCAACAGGCTTCTTCCTTACAACAAGTTCAAGCTATCAACAAAGTTTTGGCAGCTATAGCTGGTGGACAAGTCAAGTTAATGTGCAGAAACTAAAATTGTATCAGATTGTCAATATAACTATGCCTTACGGCAGGTGAAATAAAAAGCTTGTTATATTAAACAGATACGATAAAGTGTGATAGTTTTCAATTAAATGTTAATAATAGGTATTGCAATCAATAAAAGCTCAAAAAGTTGTCTCGACTTTGACAGTTCTTGAAATTTGTAGATTTCAACTGTAAACAATCTGACAGACAAATAAATCTATAAAACAATTTACACTCCAGAATAAAGGCTTTCATTTTGTCCAACATCTGCAGCCTGAAAAATACAAAACTATCAAAGTCCTGGTACCAAGTGTTATAGTAGTAAATACCATTCAAGAGAGAGGGGTGATTTGCACTGAGAACATCAAGAAAATGAGATAAAATTCTGACAATCAATCTTTAGGAAGCCAAATAAATTTTGTAATTCTACAAAAATGTAATAAACTTTGTAATCTTGCATAAATTGTATGTTTTTATTCAAATTTTTTATCATTTATGTCATTGTACTAACCATTATGCTTTATTATTGGATATTTATCCATCTAACTTAACCTATTTAAACTAGCTTCTGACCAGACTGAACAATTGCTATTCATGGTCCAATCTGATTAAAATCAAGAGGTCTGACTTATGGAGATCTGACATGCATCAGTAAATATTCACCATCTGGTAAACCTTGAAATTCCCTGCATAATCTGTTTTAGCATCCTGTCATGTAAAGTAAATCAAGCTGTGTTAGGAAGAGTTATGATAAGTAACAAGATGTTCCAAATGACATGGTTCACACTGAGTAGCCTGTCATGTAAAGTAAAGCAAGTTGTGTTAGGAAAAGTTATGATAAATAACAAGATGTTCCAAATGACATGGTTCACATTGAGAAATTAAAAAGATGCAAACTGATTGGTAAACCCTAAGGTCAAGAGAACAGGAACTTGTATTAGCAACCGTAAGCTCTAAGTTTTACATACATAATATAAAATATTGTTGAAGAGTAGACACCAGCATAACATCTGATGGAAGACACTATGATGACTAGATTTCACTTTAATGACTGGGACAAATAATACACGACTGCGCAAGACAGATTTACTTTTGGCCTGAAAATAGCCTACATCATGTTATATACTATTTACATTAAGTTTTTTATTATCCATTTATGCAGATTACAAAGTCTCTGAAATTTATTTTATAAAACTGACTGCAAAAGAATCTGAAATTGATGTTATACAAGTCACCGCAAACATGCAGCATTTTATAAAATACAAGGAACTTGTTCAAAGACTGATCCCAATGGCCCAAAAGTTTTGGCCCTGATATAGAAGTGACTAGAATAATGTGGTTTTATAGCATATTGTGTATTAAAAAGGCCTTATTAGTGGTACCAAAATACTGAATGTTGATATTAAAAAGGCCTTATTATTGGTACCAAAATACTGACTCGATATTAAAAGGACTTATTAGTGGTACCAAAATACTGACTGTTGATATTAAAAAGGCCTTATTAGTGGTACCAAAATACTGACTGTTGATATTAAAAAGGCCTTATTAGTGGTACCAAAATACTGAATGTTGGTATTAAAAAGGCCTTATTATTGGTACCAAAATACTGAATGTTGATATTAAAAAGGTCTTATTGTTGTTAATAAGATATTGAATACTGATATTAAAAAAGCTGCAGGCCAAAATAACTGTTTCCAGTTGGCCGATTGCCAGTTTTTGTTGTTGACCCTAGCACCCTCCAAAAATGAGCTGTTTTAGTCCAGTACTTTAAATACTTAGTACATTATATATACTAATCATTTTAATAATAATAATAATAATAATAATAATAATAATAATAATAATAATAATAACAATGTTAAAAAAAATTAAAAAAAGAAAATAAAAAAATTCCCAAAATTGACTTGTGTATCTAATTGAGCTTCTTTAGCCCAGTAACTGAAGTGCTTAGTGCATTATATATACTAATCATTTTACTATACTAAGGTCTTATTGTTGGTACCAAAATACTAAATATTGATATTAAAAAGGCCTTATTGGTGGTACCAAAATATTTGCATAGCCTGTAAAGGAAGTCAGGTTAAAGAGTTTAGGAAACTTTCACACTATACAGTGAATTCACTATCCTTTATGAGGTATCAATTTGTATGGATCTCAGGTCTGCTAGAAACCATGGCCCTAAAGACATAATGAGCAATTATCCATTTGTGTAAATATCTTCAAGCAATTCATGAATATCATGTTTGTCTGGTTTGGTGTTTTATGGCACAACACTTGCAAGTTTAAATTGTGCCAAAGCAGGTAAAGCAAAATGCCCTGCTCAGGAAAACAGTACAGAAATTGATTCAGGGTGATCTGATGGTTGGGAATCAAACCCACACCCTCCTGGTCAGGAGTCCAATGCTTTAACCCCTGAGCTCCTCACAATATAAGTACCAACAAAAATGTATCTTATTTTTTTTAGCAAACCAAAATAATTTATACTCATGAAAATTCATTAAATCATGGTTTTGGGTTATTTTGCCTGAGATGTCAGATTATATTTTTTTTGGGACAGAAAATAAAAAAAAAAAAAATGATTTTAGGGTCGAAATGCCATGCAGAAAATGCCCCTTTTCATGAAATGACATGTATTCATTTCATTATCTCCATTCTCTAAATAAAAGAATTCTAGCTACTGCACTATGATATAAGTATTACATACAGACATAAAAACATAAGAATGATCAGTTTTGGGTACATGTTTTTGTAATGGAATATATACAATATTTTCACCAGGAATAACTTCTACTGAGGAGAGCTGACATAAATTCCCACAATCTCTCATCTGTACAAAAGAAAAATATAATGAACAAAATTTTAACAAAACAATGGCAATAACTTTCAGGTCTGTTGTGACATTTTCATATTTTAATCATGACATAATCATATTTTAATCATGAGACACACTTAACAGGGCTGGAAACATCATCTCAAGACTTATCAGACAGTCCAGTAGAAGTTAAAAGTTGTGTTATCAAGATTTGCTTCTTATGCAGAATCTTGTATGTGCTTTGAAAAAATCATGTTTGTAATATTACTCTTTAAAAAAATCCCTTTTCTGCGAGAGAAGAAAATTTCTGGACCTACAAGCCTTGAACAAGATGCCCAAGTGGACCCAATACTGCTCACCTGATGAGATAACTGCTGACCATTTCACTAAGCAGGTCTAAACTGTAGTACTTTGAGTACACATCCCATGCAAATTACCTCCCAAACTGTATCATGTCAAATTTTGTACCAATTTTACTATATACTAATAAAAAAGTTGTTGTTGTTGTTGTTGGGCTCAACACCATTTTTCAGCACACGATAGGCTATACATGGCGGCCAGTATTAATGGTGGAGGAAGAAACCGGGAAAGCCCCGGAAAGAACCACCGACCCACAGGAAGCTATTGGCAAGCTTTCTCACATATCCACATTCGCTGAATCCTAGACTCGAACCCACGCAGACAGAGGTGAGATGGCAGTGATCCGTAACGGAGAGCACTTTAGACCACTTGGCCACTCGGGGCCCCCCTAATAAAAAGTCTTTCTGAACATAAGACATAATTAGTATGCAGTCTCTTACTCCTAATAATCAAGGTCATAAAAAGTCTTGAAGATATAAATACATTTACAATGTTTTAGAAAAACTGGATAAAAAACAGTTTCTAGATTAAGAGATTAACAAGCTCAGCAAATGAGATATAACATATAAATTTTCATTGATCTCACTTGTTAGAGAACCAGTCCAAACTTAAGGTAGAGTCAATTCCAGTTTGATCTCCAGAGTGGCAACAATAACAGCCAATCAGACACAAGATTATTTCTTATTATTATGCATAGATTTTGGTAATAACTAAACATGCCCAACATCTAGATAAGACTATTTAACAAGACTGACCAAACTTTTATCAGAAATATAGTTGCTAGGTTGTTGACATGATCAGCCAATCAGAAGAAGAGTCACTTCATTATTATGCATGAATTTCTCTCATAATCATAATCAAATAATATATTCATGACATAGGTCAATTTACCAAGTTTGATCAAAATGCTATAAAAAATAGTTTCAAAACTGGGTTGAAAAAAAACAACCCCAAAAACATGTCAGATACAAGATTATCAAACAAATATGCACAAGTCTTGCTCGTAATAAAAAACATCCAACATTCTGATTAGCCTCTATACCAAGTCCATCTTACAAACAGGTCAGAAATATGGCTTAGCCAATCATATGCAAGAAAGATCACTTCATTAGTATGAGGATTTTGTTCATAACAGAAAACATATATCTTGATGATGTATGCCTACATACCAAGTTCGATTAAAAAATATCAGAGATAGAGTAAAGTGTTATCTTAATGATGTAAGCCTACATACCAAGTTTGATTAAAAATATCAGAGATTGAGTTGTTAAAGTGTTCATCTTAATGATGTAGCCTATTTACCAAGTTTAACTGAAACTGGATCAGAACACGATTTCAAGAGTGGTAGCATGCTCACCCAATCATACACAAGACTGTATGATTAGTATGCATGGTTCCTGTACATTAATAAACTCTTGCAGGGTCTTGATTATACAAACCTACATTTGATGTTTAATTAAACTTAGCTCAAAAAAAGGTTTAAAGTGTGGTAACAAGCTCAGTCAATCAGATAAAAGACCACCTCATTAATATGATCTTCATGATGTAAGCATGTATTCCACGATTAATCAAAACTGGACCAGAAATATGGTCTTCAGAATGGTGACAAGGCAAGGCATCTGATGCATGGTCTCACATTATCCAACTTGTTAGAGTGATTTGTATAATATATACCCACATTTCAAGTTTGATGGAAACTGGAAAAGATATAATAAACTCCAGCATGGTACCAAACTTTTGTTGTTGATGCCTGGCCAATGTATGTTGGGTCATACCATAAACTCCCTTGGCCTTATGGCCAGGTAGCTAACAATTTATTTTTGAACATAACGAAAATCCATGGCAACAATAATATACTACTTATTCCAAATAAAGATGATGCATTTTGAATGCACATTCAGAAAATGAACAGTTTGGAAGCATGGCTAAATGACAACAAAGACAAGAACAACTATTCCATGGAACCTGACCTGGAAATCTTAAAATTCTGAGCTTGTGCTTGAGACTGAGTTTTCACTATCAGTCAAACAGAAACAACTTTTCAAAAGAAAGTCATTTGTGATTGACTGAAATAAAATCTAAAGAGTTTTATGAATCCCAGGTCAGGTGACCCACCAGCTTCCACATGTTTATGTATTCCTCCATATTCAATTTTAATAAACACTTTATCACATAACCTTATCATTCTGTCACCTCTAGAAAAGTGACATGAAAGTTCTACTTTGCTTATCCAGTAGAGCTAAAAGCAGTCATGAAATTTTTTACACAAATATTTAAGTCTGTCAGCTCACTTAAATGTTTAATGGCGTTATGAATTTATTTGAATAAGCCTGACATTCAGCACTGAACACACAACTGCATGTTTTTGCAATTCTAAATAATTACAGATGTCCATCTGAGCTACCAGCATCTATAAAAGATGATGCGAAATGTTTCAATTTGCTTTCTTATGCCTCTTCTTGTGTTTTTCAAGAAACTTCTCCTCCACAAACACCTTGTTACATTGATCACATGGAAACGTAACTGGCTGATGACGAGCTGCATGTTTGATGAGATGAGACTTTGACTTAAAGGCTTTGCCGCACTGTTTACAAGGAAAAGCCCGAAAAGTGGCATGGACTGTTCTAACATGATCCAACAAGTTTCCTTTCAACTTGAAACCCGTGCCACAGATATCGCAAAGGTAAGCTTTTGGCTTTCCAGTATGCATGTTAAGTATGTGAGTTTTCATGTAATGAGGATTGGTAAAGCATTTAAGACAAACCTTGCAGACATACGGACGAAGACCTGTGTGAATAATTTTGTGGTTCTTAAGATCTGCCTCCCAGTTAAAAGCCTTCGCACACTGGTCACACTTGAAGGGTTTATTATTTTCATGAACTCTTAAATGAGCCTTATAATTTGAGTAGTTACTCACATTGTACACTTTGTAGCAGTAAGGACACTCATAAAGACACTTATCCAGTTGCTTGTGCTTTTCAAATCTTTTTTCAGTCTTGAATCTAAGCCCACAGAGGGAGCACACATAGTCTCCTTCTCTGAACCGTGTTGTAGTTACCTTGTTTTCATTTTGGCTATAATTCAACAGAGCCTGTATAAATGTCTCAGATGCTGCAATCTTTTTCAAATCTTTGTCACTGCTTGAATTACTGGTATTTCTTTTTTTCTTTGCTTCCATCTTTTTCTTTCTGGACGCCATCAATTTGCTTGATGATATTCTTGGAACTTTTCGGACTGCAGGCTTTATGCTCTCTTTCCTGCTCTTTCCTTCTCCTGTTGCATTTCGTTTCCTGGACAATGTAACAGAATTTTTCGGTGAAGATACAGACTTGTCAGATGACTTTCTGGCTACTTTCTTTGCAGGACTGCTTTTAACAGGTGAAGAAAGTTTTCTCTTTCTGCTTATCTGTTTTGTGGCTTTTCCTTTAATGACTTTTCTTTTGGTGAACTTCACCTTTACACTAGGACTCAAGGGCTGGGGTATGTTCTCTTGATTTTCCTCATCGACAGATGCCGATTTACTGTTGTTGCTGGAATCACTAGAATTGTCACTAAAATAGCTGGATGCAATGCCCTTGTAAAGATCCGTCTCCTCGTGCTGAGTTTCTCCACATGTTTCCATTGCACCGATACAACTCTCTGGTGCATCATAAGGATGGGCATCCTCATCAGTTGATAGTGCTGTGAACTGAACAACAGGTTGGAAGGGGTGTGACTGAACCAAAACATTACCAGTAGTAGCCGCAAGGGTTTTGAACTTTTCAAGCAGAGCCTCTGGTGTACTCCTTGCTTGAGATCGATGACTTTCGATAAGATTGCTGAGTTCTTCGGATATCCCTGCTTGTGATGTGGACTCTAAGGTTGGAGTATGAAGTTTTACAAACCACTGAAGAATTTCACTCTCCAAAGCTGATACTTGTTGTGGACTTTTCCCAGGTTTCAGAGGACTATCTGCTGTTAAAGAAGAATCTGATAATTTAGAGCTTCCAGGGACAGGAGTACTGTTGACTTGTGGACGTTCTGTCAACAAAATACTTGTTGTCTCCGGACTTTCTATCTCTGAAACACCAGCTGTGTTTCTTGGACTTTCTCTTGTAAGAACATACGTTTTTTCAAAACTTTGTGTTACATGAACAACTGTTTTCTCAGAATGTCCATCTGCTGAATGATCTGCATTCTGACAACTTCCCAAAGATATATCATTTTTTTCTTCATTCCGATTTTCTGCAGATTGTGTTACTTCTTTCTCAAGAACCCTCTCTCCAACTGACTGTACAGATGCTTTGTTATGACCGGATCTTAAATTAGACAGGGTCTTCAGTGCTGATTTAGTTATATTCACCAGTATTTCTGGGACCTCCCAAGGATCTGTCTGATTTATCTGTTGACCTGCAAAAAAAAAAAAAAAGCAAGACTTTACAAGTAATCAGCCCAAAAGAAAGTAAATATGTTCAAATTTGACATTTGTCTCAAGTTCTAAACTTACCAATCTCATGCCACAAAAAATTTCTTTGTATACAATCTAAGTAATGGAGTCTGGTTGAGATTTCATTTAAGAATTTAAGTTCATATATGAGAAGATTTATTAAATCATGAAGTTTGACAATCAAGTACACACTTCATGAATGACCAAAGTGAAGAGATGGCTGTTCATGTATAGTGTTTAACTAAATTATAAGCTTCATGACTCCTGTAAAATATGAAATCCAATTCTTATAATTATTAATAGTTATAAAATAATAATGTATCTCAAAAAATATATAACAGAACTATATCTAACCTTTGTTTATAAAAACTGTCAAAGAACACAAGATGGGTGCATGAACAGCAGTACATACTTCTTTTCCAAAGTTATGAACTAATAACTTTTAGATTTCTGCATCACATGATGCAACATTTTAAAAAAATAAAAGTTTGAAAAAGCTGGTTATGCAAAGACAACAAAACCTTGCAAAGATCTTTAAAAAAAATTAACACAGTTTGGTCTAAGTTATCTTGTTAAACTATCCTTCCAATTGGCCAGCTGTAACATCAACCTTTCCTAATCACTGTCAATCATTTGAACCTTATCTGTGAGGTTTTCAGGATGCCATCCGAAAGTTACCATATTCTGACATTTGGAGTCTCAAGTACCCTTCTACAGCAACCTGCATTAGCTGCAACCATCTGCAACTACCTCAGGTACTAATTACTGTTCAGATTGACTCAGCAGTGATTGTAAATCATTCGGACAGCAATGTAGATAACAACTGTAGTTAGTCAACCTTATGAATAGGCAGCCTTAGTTGTTTAGTTGCTAGTTATATATTGCCTGTTAAGTCTCCTGATATCATTGGTAACCTTATCTATCAGGTACATTTAAAGTTCATATCAAATGCAGGGGTCAAGCTAGACTTGAATTTTAGGAAGAAGTGACCTCCTTTTGGACAGAACAGGAGAAGTGAGAGCGCAACAGGGAGAAGTGAATGTGATGCAAGAAATGCAATATATATATATGTGTGTGTGTGTTTGTGTGTGTGTTCTCTTTATTTTCAAGTAGAAAATGTTCTGAGTTATTATGGCCACATGACTTTAAGAAAGAATAAAAGAAACTGCATTATAACAAATTTTAACAGAGTAACTAGATTACATTATTGTAATTGCAAGTTAGTAAAAATGCTTAATCAACTACCCTTAATCAGTATTTTTTCAATTTTTTATATTTTCTAAAAGTTCACGATAATGGCACTTTGAAAGATTTCTAACACTTTTGAAACAACCCCTGTACCATGTACATAAGGGCCAATGCACACATGTCTTCAGATCATACTGTTTGTCTTAATTTCTTTGTTGCGGATAAAACATTACCATAACTATTCATACATAAAACACTAAAATGCATAAAATTACAGACATGGTTTCTTCATATTTGAAATATGAACAAAACCCTTCTTAACAACTGAATCAACACAGAGATAAGAATGCATCTATTTTTAGAAGGAGGGATTTTCATAACGTAACCTCTCACTTTATATGGCTTCTTTACAACAGTCCATTGATAGGATTGCAAATTTATGGTTTATTTATTTGTCTACGTACTTGTAGTAATTTTAGGTATTGGTCAAATAGTATCTGCTTCACTGCTTTTTTTTCTGTATTTTCACAAATACAAGTCAAGTCAGAAAACAACTTAGACCTTACAGTGCTTCTCACGAATTCCACAACACAGCTTTGTCCCATACGTTTCTTACCTAAATAATTGCATTTTAAAATTAAATCTTAAACATAGTACCTAGGCTTTGCTTTCTATTTTTCTGAATATATCTGCCCAACGATTTATGAAAACAGACAATCTAATAAACTGGTACTTTAATCCCAGACACGGCGATGTTAGCCATTATTTCCTGTTACTGGTTCACTTACAGTTTCAAACTAATTTTATGACGAAATGTGTACAAGAGGCAGTTAAAATATCCAGATCACCATTTCTGTTCTTAAACAATCAGCTATCAAAAAAACAAACCTGTGAATGCGCAAGAGTTTGTCAGCGTAAATGATATCAAAACTAGGCCTAGCTACTGATGGCTTGATGAATACATTTCGTTACAACACAACAACTAGAACTAACCTGGCTAAGGTGAAGGGGCATCTCAAAAAGTATAGCCAGTCAATGTAACTCTAAAAAAAATCACAGGGCGAAGTCATTTTTGCTTTCCTAACAGATAAAGATGAAGTTTACATTTTTTAGGCAACTTGAACGCCACTTCGCCTGGTAGCATGACCCCTGAAATGTATATCTTTTAGTCCATCAAAAAGATATTTTCTTCAGTCTGTCAAGTAGCTATCTTTCTTTGGTCCGTAAAATAGCGATCTTTTCTTCAGTCAATCAAATAGTGATCTTTTCTTTGGTCCATCAAGCAGTGATCTTTTCTTTGGTCCATCAAGTAGTATCTTTTCTTTAGTCCATCAAACAGTGATCCTTTCATTAGTCTATCAAGTAGTGACCTCTCTCTGGTATGTAAAATAGTACTCTTTTCTTTAGTCCACTGGGTAGTGATCTTTTCTTTAGTCCATCAAATAGTGACCTTTCCTTTAGTCCAGTAAGTAGTGATCTATTCTTCAGTTTGTCAAATAGTGATCTTTTCTTTCTGGAGCAATAGTGTTCTCACCATCATATTAAAAATGAATTCAAACAATAATAACAGTCAGCCAGATGAGATTAATATAAAGGGTGAATCATAATTTTCTGTCATCTGTCACTTTTTAGTGTTTTTATTTAGTTGTCTTTGCGATTCATCTTGTTCTCTTGCCTTTTTCTGAGAAAAAAATCCAAGACATAATGAACACGATGTTAAGCATAACTCATTGGCATTATTACTAGGATTGATCGACTGTCTAAAGATAAACATAGCTACTCAATAACAATGCAACTCAGAAAAGCTGACTAAGCCAAGATAAACACACCTATTCAATAGCATTATAACTGTCAAAAACTGACTGATTGAATGAGCAAAGATAAACATACCGACTCTTTGGCATAACCTTCTATTTAAAATCAATTTCATTTTGAAAATAAATGTCATCAGAAATAAACTTTATGATCAAAATACAAATTTCAGTTTGTCAATAAAACAAAGAAAAAGACAATGACTTGTTATAATATTATCTATTTATCTATTATCTATTTATCTATTTATCTATTTATCTATTTAAAAAATACTAAGGTATCTGACCATGATGGCTTAAGTTAGATAAGTTATGAGTGGAATTTTAATTTGGACAAATTTATGACTCAAACTTCATCCAGGGACAGTCCAAACCTGGCTGTCATTGAGAAAAGATGCTCTCTGTAGGAATCTGACTGGCTTTTCAGTCTCTGTGACTGGATTTTTGGTTTATGATAATACCTGAAATCATAACTGATAAGTGAAACTTCACACTGGTGACAATGGTGGACTTGTGAGCCTACAACTTCATGCATTATAAAAAAGCCAGTCTGTATTATGTTTTTCACACCTTATTTGACATAGGTAAATCAGAAAGTTACACCTGCTTGACATATTACAGCTCCTATGTAACAATGGTACCTACCCCTTCTAGCTCAACATGCCATCTCTGAACTCAACCTTTAACAGAACACTTGAACTGTTACATGCACTGTATAAATAATAGGATGATCTGGGGTTTTCGCCTCTAATTATATCCCTAATGAGCTTGCAGGCAACTGCCATATAGGTTTAAACATGTACAAACTTCGAATAAGTTTGACAACCTTGTCAGGCTATTGTATCTGTACAGCCCTGAAAACCAACAAAGGTTCTTTATTAACCCTTTCTCTCACTTTTTCCAGATGATGAGCTTGACAAATCAATTGCTTCCTCCTGTCCATCCTCATCCTCCTCCTCATCATCATAAGATACCTGGTTCCTCTGCATACTGGCATCTTTCCCTGCAGGGAAAAGAGCTCTGGATTGCTTCTTTGAGGTAGAGACTCTCACAGGCTGAATTTAAATGCAAACAAAATAATAAGAGAATTTACATGTTGTTACACATATATGTATGAATTTTCAAGGGTAAATGGAAATAGGGTATTGGTTAATACTTGTCAGAATAAAAAAATTTACACGTACATAATGAATGTATCAACATGAATTGGAATTTTCAGTATATAAACCTGCATTGTCTAGCTGTTCATACCTTTCAATTTTTTTCCCACACCTTCAACAGATAACTAGAGTCTTTTGAAGAGACTAATGCCCTATTAGCTGAAAATAATTTCCAGGAATTCAAGACCATTTCTTCTTTTTAATTGCTGAGTGCTAAAAGCATCTCCGATATTACTGGGCACTAAGATTTTCAAGTTAGCCACTGTGGCAGCCATATTGGAAGATCAGCACCATTTCCCTTTAGGAAAAACTCAACACCATTAGAGACAACACCATGTTCATATGAACATCCAATCAGGACAAAATGTTTCTTTGAATATTCATTTTGGCGGCCGAGGTCAGATCAGCACCATTTTCATAAAGGACCAACCAGATGTCATAACTAGTCTTCTAGTGAAAACCTCATACTGATATGGCTTTCTGTTTAGGAGTAGCAGCAGTATCAAGATTTTCAAGCTGGCTACCATGGTGACCATACCAGATGTTGTAGTCCACCATTTTCATTTAGTACTAACTTGACATTGTAAGAAGTCTTCTAGGATGAATATCAACAAGATTTTCAAGATGGCCACTGTAGTGACCATATTGGATATCAGAACGGCACAATTTTTAAAACCATCTAGATACCATCTAAAGTCTTCTGCTGAAAACTCCACACTGATGTGATTTTCTCTGTGTGTGTGTGTGATTTGGACTCTTAATGTAGCTTTAACAATTTTTCAGTCACATCGCTAAAATACCTGCCGTGTGACAGTGTATAGTGATGTCCAGCATTGGGACATCATGCCACAGACATGTAGCATGATGTCCCACCCAGTCACATTATCCTGACAACAGACCGGCCAGTCCTAACACTAACTTCTTAATGCTGAGTGCCTAGTGAGGCAGCTCTAAGAACCATTTTTATGTCTCTGGTATTAAACAGCTGGGTTTTGAACCCGTGACCTCCTGCATCTGAGGTGGATGCTCTAACCACTAGGCCACCGGTGCAGTCATAATTTTCTGTTCAGGAGGAAAAACAATAAGATTGTCAAGATGGCTGCTGTGGTACTCATATTGGATGTCAGACCAGCAACATTTTCATTTAGGATCAAGTAGACTTTATAAAAAAGCCTTACAGTGAAAACCATATGTTGATGAGCAGCAGTAATAAGTATTTCAAGATGGCCAATGTGATAGACATATTTTATGTCCAAGCAGAGCCATTTTCAGTTTGGACCAACTAGTTATCATAAGGAGTATTGTAGTGAGAACTCCATGTTAATATAAAACTTTCTGTTCAAGCAATAAGATTTTCTATGTGTCTGCTTACTGGCCATACTGGACATCAATTGGCAGCATTTTCATTTAGGACCAAGAAGACATCATAAGAAATGTTTAGTGAAACTTTGATGTTGATATGAACATCCACTCTGGAGAAGTAACAATGACAAAGATTTTCAAGATGGCCACCTTGACAACCATATTAGATGTCCAAGTGAACCATTTTCATTTAGGACCAGAAAGAAGTCTTCTGGCAAATATGCCATACTGATATGACTATCTGATCAGAAGTAATGATATCAAGATTTTCAAGACAGCTGCAACTGTGGCATATTAGATGTTAAATTGGCACCATTTTCATTTACGAACAACTAGATATCATAAAAAAATCTTTTAACGAAACCCTCATGGTCTTATAATCATCCATTCAGGAGTATCAATAATAAGATTTTCAAGATGGAAATTGCAGTGGCCATTGTCTGAGTAGAACCATTTTCATTTAGGACCAGCTAGACATCAAAAGAAGTCTTCTGGTCAAAACCCCATGTCAATATGACTATCCATTCAGGAGCAGTGGCAAGATTTTAAAGATGTCTGTTGTGGCGGTCATACTGGATGTCTGAGCAGCACCATTTTCATATAGGACAAAGCAGACCTAGGAATAAATGTTTACGCAAAATTTCATGGCAATCCGTCGAGTTGTTTAGAAGGAGTAGTGATAAAATGAATTGTGCTTATAGATGGACCGGCAATGGAAGATGGACAGGCCATCCTATAAGTTCTCCTGGTCTATGAGCTGATGAACTAAAAAAAAGATAATTATTTTTGTGTTTAATTTTTCATACAAAGAATTTAATACGCCTACTAAGACTCAGCAAATATTTGTACTTAAGATTCATCTAAATTATGATATTTTTAAAACTATAATCCACAAAAGTACAAAAGTTAACAAAATGTTACAAAAAATTAAAACATGGCAACTGCAGCTGTTAATTCTGCATAATTTAAAAATGAAGAAGTCTTATAAACTGGGATCAGTCCCATTTTCAGCTACAAGAAAAATCTTGAATTCAAAAGATAAAACTTGGATAAATTTCAAATAAGGATGTTTTCAACAAACATTTTGGAATAATGAAGGTCTTTCTGAAAATGATGACAGTGTAAGGGAGGTATTATGTGATTGGAGAACAGGATTTTACTGTGATTTCTGAATTTATTCAAGTATTAGTTTTACTGTAGACAAAGTAAAAACAGTACATTGGTTTTGACTTTCTATGTCTAGTCCAATATAGATTCTTACAAGTTAAATCAAATTATGGGGAAAATCTGGGCAAATGTCTTATGTACACTCAATCGATAAAGTTCATTCCATTTATTACATCTGCAAAATTTAAGCACTGTTGATCCACCAGTTTAGGAGAAACTGATGTTTAATTTCACAATTCTGCATCTGTCATATGTAAATGACACTGAATATCTGCTGCAGCAACAATTTTGACATTTTGTAAACGTTTTGATCTTATTTTACTACAAGGCAATCCCGATTTGGCAATGCATCACAGCAGGTTTATCACTTTTGTCAAGCAGTTAAGGGGAAATAACTTCATAGAGACACAAACGGTTATCAAGGCAAATTTCAGCAAATATTCATTTCCATGTCTGAAAGTGTGGAGTTTTTTTATGTAGCTTTAACAATATGAGTTATATCACTACAATGTCTGCTGTGAGGCAGTTAATAGTGATGTCTAGCACTGGGGCATCATGCTGCAGACATATAGCATCTTGTCCCACCCAGTCACATTATCCTGACACCAGGCCAAAAAGTCCTAACACTATCATCTTAATGCTGAGTGCCAAGTGAGGCAGATGAAATATCATTTTATAAGTCTCTGGTATGACTTGGCCAGGGTTTGAACCCGCAATCATCAGATGCAAATGCTCTAACCACTTAGGCTGCCAGAGCAGTTTGTGTCTGAACATGAACAACCCAGCCTGAATCTAAAGTGTAGGTGTAAAAGTGAGTTTTTGGCTAATGGATCAGAATTCCATTCAGAAATCTATCCCAATTTTTGGACAATAAGATGGTGAGGAAATCTGGATAACAAGAGGATAAGAGCAGATGGGGGGGAGGGGGCATTGCGAGGCTTCAGTATGGTAGAAGCAAAACCTGTAGAGGCCTTATGTTAGGCCTTAATAAAGTAACTCAGTCTGATAAATCAGCCCCCCAAACCTGTCCTGGTATTTGTAGTTGGTTTAGGGATGTGATCTCATCTATTCATGAAACTAAACAATTACTGCACAAAGATCTGTCCGCAACACATCAGCACACATATCTATCATTTTTACACATTAACTGGTACTTCTCGTGGCTCTTGAGTTACAGTTGGTTGAAGGGGTCTTTTTATGATATATGCAGCATATTTCCGGATACATCTGATGTTTGTAAATACATACGGAACAACACAGTCCTGTGCCATGTGGCCATTTGAATTACAGGGCTATATCAGCAGATAATTGGCTGTACCAGCAATATAGGAACCAATCAGGTGCAACTTCACACATTCAAATTGGCTGTTATTATCCTGTAACTCAAGCATGTGGATTTATTATGTGACCTTCATATTATAAACAGCTTGTCATGTCATTTTTGAACAACATTTGTGGAATAATTAAATAATTTAGCTTACGATGTAATAATAATTTCTCAATTTTTATAATCTGATGTATTGCTGAACTGCAATAATTGATGCAGATGTCTCTATCCTGAAAAATTCTTCCATAATAAACCTGTTCACTGTGGAAAGATTGATAACAAGATGAAACTGTTGCCTTTTTTTTGAAACTTCAAATATCTGGGAATAAAATCCTGGAGTTTAGATGTTCATCATCATGTCTACTGCACTCTTCCTATGAAGGACATACATTACGTCCCATATATATATATATATATATACCAGTAAAGACTGATGGAGCCAACTGGGGGTCCTTGAAAGAGAAGGAGGATCCCAGAATTGAAGCTGGTAACCATTCTTTATTGTGGAAAAGACCCAGGCATGATCCATAAGTCCAACCAAGCCTTGGAAAAAGGCTCTATTTCATACCTACTTTTAACAGTGAGAAGTGGGGACTTTGCAGTACAGGGTGTGACTCCCTTGGGACAACTGCCTCCTTTATTTGGGAATGTAAAGAAGTCTGCAGACTTCCTCATTTGGCCAAATTTTTGTGAGAAAGACAGACAGAAAAGAGTCAGATAGTTCTGCTGGCTCACATGCTTAAACCGTTTGGGATGGGTGGGGTGTTTGGACCTTCCGGAATGAGGGTGTCCTTCACTGGTGTTACTGATGACTCAAGTCTTGCAATGCCACTGATTAGCCCTCTGAATAACATCTCTGCATCAAGAGGGGTGGCCCACACATGGCTTTTGTTGTTTTCCAGCAAAACCTGTGGAGGTGAAGAAGCTGTGCATAGAGTGCCATGGACACTGAGAAGGAGTTATATTGATCTCCTGGCAATGACCTCCAACAATCTCAGTTTCAAAGCTCCAAAAGTCTTGGGAGACAGTTACAGGTCTCTGCTGAAATTCCTACCTATGAAGCACCTAAGTTCCAGGCAGTGACTTAAGGGCCAATGCGGGTTACTGCATCCTGTAGCTGGAGGCTGAAACCAGAAGCCTCTTGGCTCTATCACCATCACTAAATCACTAAGTGAGGGAACAACAGATGGTCCTGCATAGGCAGAGACCCTACAAGCTTCTTCAATATGGAGAAATCCGAGCATCGCACAATCCAAGACATTCTGGACACATACAGAGGAGGCCGTAAACCTTGTTCACTGCTTTGTCAATGGTCCAGACTTCCTCCTCCTCTGTCAACTGACTTGTAGGTTAGGACAAAGGAGATTCCCCCAAAAGAGAAGTGTCCAGCATGACTGGTTCTACTGGGAACTCATCTGTGTCAACCAAAATTTATAGTTTGTCATCGTGTCTTTGCCCTTGGTTGAAAAAGGACTATTCTGTCCCCATCATCATCATCATCCTTGGAGAAGGGGACTTTGAGAGTAAGAGTATGTTAAAGAACAAATAATATTAACTCTTTCTTCCTCTCTCCCTGGAGAAAAAGACTAATGATTTCCTCTCAAGAATGGAGGCAGTCCACCTCCCCTTCCACTGTAAATGAGGCAGGAGAAGCCAGGGATAATCTATGTCATGACCACACTGCCAAACCATGGAGCCAGGGCAACATCATCCATGGTGTCACAGCAGGAAACTTAGATATGGCAGACAAGTTGGTGGGAGTCCCCAAACCCTGTAGGGATTGAAAAGGAACATGAACACGAGGTGTCAACATGATCCCTTGTCCTAGAGGAGCCATTAAAACTTAAGTCCATTTCTCATAGGGTTTGAACAGAAACATGGGGTAGGGGGTATCAAATTGATTCCTTATCCATAGAAAGGTGGTCAAAACCAACTGCCCAAACCAAAAATCAATGTCTGTTGCAAGGTGATTGGTACATGGTATATGGTGATAAACTATGACCGTCACTTGGGACATTACCTGGTGACCAGCGCCCTATACCCAGTACCCACTGATTGGCAACTGTCAGTTGACACACTACTCAGAACTCTGGAAATGACTAGTTAGATGATGTAGACCTAATTGGGGAGTCTCTATTCAGGCATGCTATATATATTTTCCTGTCTTGGGGACTTGTGCCAGGAAAATATATAGCAATCCAATAATAACATGTAATGTATTACGGCCATTAAAACTAAATTTAAGAACTCATGACTGATAGAGTCTGACTTTGCAAAGTGCAGTGCATTTATGCCTGGCACATGCTGTAAACACCCTACCAACATTCTGGAGTACATGATGCGAGTCAACGTAGTAACATCACCTTGCATTAGAATTTGAAAAATTCATGATTAGTGAGCTCAATCGCTAAATCAACCAACATCATTGACAAACCAAGGTACATGCAATAAAGTGATTTTCTGCCATATCTCTGCAGAGCACCATCAGTCTGCTGTTTGCAGCTGCTGATTATTTTTCAGACCTGTGTAAGGAATTGTTCCCTGATAGCAACATTGATAAGAAATTCAGTGGTAACAAAGTCTGACACTCCTTCACAGCAATACAGATAAGAAAAGATCATTTTTAATGCAGAGGTAAATTCAACAAGATTTTCTGCGAAGTCTGAGCAAAAGCACAAACCAGTGAAAAGATCAACAGTAATGACACCTGCATCATCTTCAAACCCTCCAATAAAATACTGACAGAAGCAAATTCTGCAACTGTAAGTTAATACTGTATTGCACTGTCAAATGGATTTTAAAGACGAACACTTTGCACATCTTTTTATTAAGGTGTCCAAAGTGGTTGTGATTATAAGAGATGTGCATGTGCTGGTATCTGACAATGCTATATCTACCAGCTATTTGTTAGCTGGAAGTGTATTAATGGCTTCAAAAGAAGAGAGATTTGATTTGCTTTCATGCAAATATGAATATTTCAGTCATTTTCACTACACACTTACTTTGTTCTCAATTGTAATAGATTGCTTATTAGGGTCACACACAATGACTCCACTTGTGATCACAAAATACACTTTCTTTTTCTTCAAAACCCTCATATATTATCTGGGTGATTGGCAAATATGAGTTATGTATAAAGACAACTTGGTTTACCACTTGTAAAATTACAGAATCATGTTTAAAAAAATTTAACATTTTTTTTTATTGCTCCCATAATATGTTGACCATTGGGTTGGGGAACCATACCAAGGTCACCTATCAATCTCATATGATCTAGGGACAATAAATGCAGTGTGGAAAAATAATAAACACACATGCAAGAACATGTGCACACATTCATATAGTACACAATCTCTTTTAAGATAAACTTGTCACCTGTGACTAAAAGAAGAAAAATGGTTTTCACACAATAACATCAATTTTATGTCATGTAAAATTGATGTTATTATGCAAAAACCAATTTTCTTCTTTTACTCACAGCAACACTAACCTTTGACCTTTTGACTTCCAAATCAATTGGGTTCTTCCTTACATGAAGTACAAGTCATCCATAAAGTTTAGTAACCATTGATGATGGAGAACTAAAGTTATTGTGCAGAAACCAAATGTCTTCTTTCAACCAGTACGGCCTTGCCCTCTGACCTTTTGACCATGAAATCAATAGAGTTCTTCCTTGCCCAAATGTATGCTAAGGCTATTAACCAAGTCTAGTAACTATTGTGCAGAATGTTTTCTTTCTTTCGGTCACAGTGACCTTGACATTGGAATCTGAAATTGATAAAGTTCTTCTTTACCCCAAGTACAAGCTATTAACAAAATCTGTTAACTAGAGATGATGGAATCACTGTGTGGGAACCTTTTTCCTTTCTTCAGTTACAGTGATTCTGACTTTTTAGCATTTGAGCCTAAAATTGATTGGTTTCATCATAAACACAAGTGCAAGTTTGGTAACTGTACAAGGTGGACAGTCATCATGCAGAAACCAAACTGGTAACAGATGTATGGCAGGATAGACAAAACAACATATCGTGGGCAAATAAAAAAATCTGCAAAAACAATTTTATATAGAAACAATCTGAGGATTTGCATTAAAATGAGTATATCATTTATCTATCTCACTAGCAAGATGAACCTGTATTAAATTACAGAAGAAAAAGAAACTTTATTCAGCTTACCAGAAGAAAATGGGATTTAATTCAGTTGGACTTAGTACAAAGATGGAGCCACAATGGAAGTGTCCAGTGATTATTTCATTTCAATCTTTATCGGTTTTTAAATCTGATTAGCAAAACCTATGAAAATTGGTATATCAGCTCAGAATTAACACAGATCCACTGCAGTGATTTTGAAGCCAGATTTTCCCATATGATAAACGGGAAAGCAAATGCTGACTCAGCACTATACACTTCCGACTCAATCAAAACGGTGGTGCAATCCATTTAGTATTCTGTGATTCTGAAAAAGATAATGACTCTTAAATAAATTCTCTCCTGTCCAATTTTTCCTACATGTTTTATTCCAGTGGGGGTGGGGGTGGGGCACTAATTTTTGAAAAAAAGAGTCTAAACAGCCCAGTGGTAATACACTTGCTTTGCACCTTTGCAGCCCAAGCTTCATCCAAGGTCAGGGCTTGTTACAGGGTTCAATGGTTTCCCCAATTACAAAATCCAGCACATGCTAACATCTGAGCCTCTGTCAGTATTTAATACAAGTTATCAACAATTTTTTTAACTTCTATGTTAAATAAGAATGTGCTAATGTTTAAACTTATATCAGTAAAAAAAAAAAAATAACCTTTGGCTGATCTCCAAGATATCCACTGCAGTTGGCTGCTCTACATTTGCAGGGAATTTTCTCGTTGCCAAGACAGTCAAAGTTGTAGTTGAAAGTAAGTTCTGAGCCTAATAAAAAATAAAAAAAGATATCAAAGTGAAAGTCAATGACAACAATGACAACAAGAATGTTGAGAATCGTAAAACAGGAATGATTCCTTCTCAACGATGAGACAGAAATCTTGAGATCTGTGATCCTTACAATTTCTTGTCTTGGTTTTCTTGTGTCATGTTGTTGCAAGATGGTGTGATATTTAAAGTGACACTGAAGATTAGAAAAAATAAACAGGACATATTAACATAAACAACGGTGAAACTTGGAACAAAACCTGTTGAGTAATTTGAAGTGATGAGCTTCTGAAGATTTTTCAAGGGGGATAAACTTTTGACCTTTTCTTGATTTTGATTATATCACAGATGAAGAATACTAAAGAAAAAGAATTTCAATTATCTATAAAAGTACATGGCATGAATGAATTAGAAAAATGTCCAACTTCAATATATCCTTGGTCAGCACACTTCAAACGTGTCTAGTAACAAATGAGCAAGGTTGATCTGGTAAAATGCCAATATCTGAAAAAATTACAAATTTTATTGTTATTCATTTTTAAATTTCAAATTTTCAGTGCAGTTAAAATTGTTTAAATAACCATCTGAATGTGTAGGACCATCTTCTATATCTTTCTACTTACTTCAATGTAATTACCTTTCATTTGTATTGCAAGAGATCATTATAAAAATTATTTCAGATTTTTTATCTCTTCTATAATTTCATCAACTCAAGAATATTACTGAGACTGACCATAGCTGTCAGCTCTGAAATTTTTTTTTTACAAAACTTGAATATCTTGAGAAGTTTAACAACTGATTTTGATGGAATTGTCACTGTTGTTTATGTTATGATGTCCTGTTTATGCTTGTTACATTTATTTCCAAATGTAAGTGTCACTTTAAAGATTATACTGTTTGTACTTCTGGATACTGAGGGCAAGACCCAGTACAATATGGCCAGCTTGCAAGAACAATGCAACTCCAACAAGAATACAATACAGAGACTGCAATTTGTGTTTTTTTATATCTATAATTTATCCATGTTTGTTAAAATGTAAACTGCTTGCCCAAAACAAAATGAATACAAATGTTAATAAAAAGATGTCTGGTTTCAATTATGACTGAACTGCATATAAATACATGCTATAATGTAATGTGATTTTACCTGTTGTTGCATCATAAAAGAGCTGCACAGATGTCATGTTACACAGCAACAAACTTATTGGGTTCTACATGTACATGAACTTAACAGCACATAATAAGTGCTTGACAATGTCCAATAAGAGGGAAATATACGGAATTGTTTTACACAATTCTTTGTAGAGTAAGTCACATGAGATGTGGACTGAGACTGCAAGTACAGAATCAACATATATGAGAAATGCTGAGTACACATGACAAGTCAGGAATCTGTGAGTACATAAAGCCTTTGGTATGACTTGGCTGGGGTTCGAAACCTGCCACCTTCCACATCCAAGGCAGATGCTCTAACCACTAGGCCACCAGTACGGTTGGAGAAGGAGTGCCATGAAGAAAAAGAGCCCACAGAAGAAAATGAAAAGCCATCCCCCGAGATCTCATGATGAAAGGCATGGCTAATGCATTCAAACTTCTGGATGCCTTCTTTGACGAAAATGCACCCAATCATGAAAGAAGTGCTAATGTTGCCAGGCTGATGAACGTCAATGCCTGCTGCACAGAGCTTTACAGGGAGAAATGGCACTGCTTGATGCAGTCTTCCTTTGACAGGTTCTTCAGGAAGTGGGACAGCACTATCTCAACTCAACGGACTCTCAGCCCTCCACTTCTAGGGAAGAGTCAGCTCACCCAGAATTTTATTCTGGGCCATCTAACACCAATCTAGATATATCACCGTCATCTTTTGATGTGTTTGACCAGGATGAAGATTTGGCTTTCTATTGATGGATGAACTGAAGATTGCTTGTTGTCCATTTTGTATTTTTGTGTGCTTTTCTTATAATTTAACTGAATAAATATGTTTACAATTTATCTGTAACATAATAAAGTATTAGTTGAAAAAGGTTTTATTTTGGAACCTTTGAAGTCATAAATGTGAGGTCTAAGGAACACAACCCCTCATTTTTCTAATATTTCCTATGGAAAATTCACTTAGAGCCACACAAATTCTACATAAGAGAGGTTTCTCAGGAATACAATACATGCAAAAATAAAGACCGCATGTGCAGGACTACAGAACATCCCTTATTTCCACAAAAGGATTTTGCTACTTTTGTAATATTCCCCATCATGCAATAATTAAAGAAACTGGAAGTGACTTTTATTGACAAGAGCACAGTTTATTATATTATAAGACATGTCATTTTAACACAGAAAATACACATCCAATAAATTTTGTTCACGTCATTATGAAGTGTGTGCGAAAAACAACATAAGTCTTAAACAGACTGAATGCAAAACAAATCAAATTGTAGTAAGCCATTAAATCTTACTAAGCATTAACTAGCAAAGGGCATGTTTTTGATGGTGTAGTATTGCAGGTGCATGACAGAAACACTATTTTAGGAAGCAATCTCTTAACGCATTGCTTGAACACCACAAGAAAACTCTCCACCCCATCGTTTGTACAACCAGTGGAACCAACAACCAAGATGCATGTTGGACCGACTGATGACTTCTCTATTTCTTCCTCACATATCTAAGCTGCCTTGCAATGTGTACTCTAGAGTTTCTGTATCCAGGGTATCCTGATTTGAAATGTGTACTCAGGGTTTCCTGCCTTGTGAGAAGCTGGGATTTGTATTTGGGGTTTCTGTATGCAGTGATTCCTGTTCTGCAGTTTTGTTATACTTGGGCTTTTGGTACTTGCAGTTTCAATTTATCCCACACCTGAGGGGGGTACAAATAATATGGTATAACACATTTCAATGCAGTTATAATGTTAAACATGACTTTCTGTGTATGCAATTCAATGATGTTATATAACTGAAATGGAAAAATAATTTCTTCTGATTTCAGTGAATTAAACAAAAATGAGTGAGAAAAATAAATAATGCAAAAGTTGGCACCAAGACAAGTAAATTCATTTTGAGGAATACATTTGTCTTCTGCAAGGCATATCAACTAGTCTCTTGAGCTATGGTAAATGCTTAAAAATTTCTTTTCTACAAAATCATATTCCTGACTCAAGTATATTTCTTTAAGAACACTTACCTAATCTCCATACATTAAAAGTTCATCCACTACCTCATGAATCTAGCTCTCCAAAGATGATCCCCATGTCTTTCAACTTGTTACAGCAACATAAGTGATTTAGCAACAGAAGTGCTAAAATGTCATCTGCTTGTCAAAGTAGCAGTCAAACTAGAGTGGTCTGCCCTTGTATCCCCAAATCCAGTCAATTGGCAGTTACTACTGGGGTGCTCTTCAAGGGACGTGACTGTGGGGAAGGCTTGGGAAGATGTGTTCTATTATGATTAGGTAAGCATTAAAGAAGAAACATTTTGCTCTAAACACTGGTTAGTTCTTCAAATATATTATCCAATCACAATGACTTAGGAGAACAGGTAAGAGGAGGGTGTCACATTCCTTAACCTTGAGTTAGTCCTGTCTCTAGTCTCTTAATGTATGCAAAACAGCTTCAAGTTTCATGTGAGATACAGACGAAGTTTCGTACGTGGTTATGCATGGATACAGTTCAAACAAAAAATTCTCTCAAAAATTCAGCAAAGAAGAGTTTCGGCATCCTTCAGTCTTGGAAGACTATGCAGTTGTGCTCTGAAGTAGTTAGTTGATGAGCAGTGACTGTTGTGCCTCAAGAGACCCACTTGGTAATGGCAATATCTGTTGCATCTGTCACAAATGAAGCTGGTGACTTGGGTTTCCAGATGTTGTTTTATCTTGTTCGTTCTGTTGTCTCTTTTCACCTCTGCCAATTAAAACTCTTGTCTCTCACTTCTCTGAAAACCATGGTTGAGCTCATGCCTCAAGCTAATTCGGTCATGAGCATGTACTTCGAAGCTGTCCAGATCAATGTCCAAGGCCTTGATGTCTCTCTTATACACATCTATGAAGCATAGGTGTGGGTGGCCCAGCGGCCTTTTGCCAGAGGACAGACCATCATAGAGGATGTTGTTTGGTATGCACCCATTATCCATTCAGGGTACATGTCCAAGCCATCATAGGTAATACTGTTGTAGCAATATGTCCATGCTGGGGATATGCATGCTTTAGAACCTCTATGTTGGAAACTCTGTCCTTCCAGAAGATGCCATGGATGCATCGGAGGCAGAATTAGTTGAAAGCTGTTTGACAGGTCAATGAAGGCTATGTTGATTTTTGGCCTTCTCTGTACCTTGCACTTCTTTTGCAGTTGTATAAATGAGAAAATCATGTTGATGATGGACCTTTCTGCTCTGAAGCTGAAATCAGAGAAGACACAATTCATATACTTTCCAGGAGACTTTCCATTTGCAAGGTCTTGCTGAGTTCATTAATAAGTTCAACCATGGTGGGCAAGCTCTTGATGACACTGAGGGCTGTATCATTGATAATGTTTTCCCAGGAGTACAGCTCCAAGCAGCGTTCTACCCACCACTCCAGTTGCTTGTCGCGACCATTTATGGTCACCCCTGTAATTAATTTTAGAGGGGCTCCCTTTTTTTAAATATGACCTATTGACTTCTTGATCGCATTGTACATGCCTCTGATATTGTCTGTATCTGATGATGTCTGAACGTTCTGACATAGCTACAGCCAACAGTCGTTGGAACAATGTCTTGCAACCTGTTAAGCATTGCTTCTGGTAGCTTTCTTTGCTTTAAAGTTTTAAGATTTGGGGCCTTCTTGCAGATAGCAAGGACGATGCATTTGGCCTCAACAACTGTAATCATTTCGCCAGAGTTTGCCTTGAACCAATCATTGGTCTTGTTCTGCTATTTGCTGATAATGGACAGGGCTGTGCTGAAGATTGCATTCTTTGGTAGCTCCCATTTCTGCTTAGCACTTGTGTCAGGGCTGTTGGAGAGGACAGCTTGTTGCTGGGCAACAGTGTACAGCTGAGGCTTCTCTTTCTCAGCTGTGGTGACAATATTGATGCAGGGAATCCCTTTGTGTTGCAACCAGTGCTTTGACTTAAGCCTTACCTTACTACATACTAAGGAATGATCCATGTCACATTCAGTGCTACAGTTGCTGCAAGTGATGAAGATGCCATTGAAGCTAATATACATGGTGATGATCAGATCCATTGGTGCCAGTAGACAAATCTTGGATGTCTCCATCACACCTTGTGTTGAGGTTTTGTCTGGAAGTACATGTCTGTGATGCAGAGGTCATGGTAGGAGCAAAGTTCAACTAGTCTCTGTCCATTGTTGTTCATTTTCCCAGTGCCATTATTTCCTACACATGTGGGCTATGAGTCACAATCAGCACCTACTTTTACATCAAAATCCCCTAACATGTACATATGTTCATGTTTCGGGATTTCCTTCATGGTGGCCTCGAGTTTATCATAAAAGTGGTTCTTTGTTTTAGTGGATGATTGGAGTGTTGGGGCATACACGTTTACAAGAGTTAAGAAGCCTTCAACAGTTAATAGGTGCTTTACCAAGATTCTCTCTGAATCACTCATGTGAGGGTCAATCATCCCCAGGAATCTATCTTTTTGACTGTGAAGCCTTCTCTGTATTCTTTTATTTCTTCCGTATTTTGTCCTTGCCAGTGCCAAAAAAAGGTGTAGTCTTTTTCTCAAAGTAATACAGGGAAGCTGAGGTGTATTGCTTGTTATTGTTTAGCCATTTCAGCTCAACATGGATCATGTGCATCATTTATCTTCTGAAGGTCTTTGGACAAGCCAATTGTCATGGTTCTGACATTCCAGTATCCTATTCTAGGGGTGGTTTTTTCTTTCTATTTATCTTTGTCCTGTTTGGTGCAATAATTTCAATCCCTTGTCAAATATATACTCTAAGCTCCAAGCACCCAATGAAGCAGATATGCTGTAGTGGGACAACACTTCTTTGTCTGGGGGCTGTTCAGCTTTGTGGCGGGCAGTAGCTGTCCACTGAGTAGCAAGGAACTAACCTACTGGCTGCCTCCTGTGTTGGGTCAATACTGTGAAGCAAGGTTGGAGTTGCCATGCCAGGGCACAAGCCTGGGCAGATTAATATGGTGAGCCAGTTACCCCATGCATTACCCCCACTCCACCCCAATATCACTGGTTGAGTCCAAAGAAGATGGGGGAAGCAATACAGTTTGGAACAAGTTAAGCTGTTGGAGTTGCTGCGAAATAAGCTGCTGAACAACCTGGGGTGGTAGCCTGTTCTGCTGCTAGTACAATAGTTCAAGCCTGGTCAAACTGAACCCTTTAGGATGAAAGGTTCACATGTAAAAGCTTGAAAATCCCGTCTCAGACCTCCATTCAACAGTTTTGATAATGTTGGGGAGCAGCTGTGCTTGAGCACTATATTTCGTGGAAACTGCCCTAACCTCATGAGCTGTTGTTAAGTGTAAGAAATTCAACTCAATTCAAGTTAGTTTACTGTTTATCATTCATTCCTTCTATAAATGGTTATAACAATGAAATCTACCTCTTCTCATTGGCCAAGTCTGCTTCAGACACCACTTCAGAACCCTTCCAAGTCCTGCAGCCGGCCCTGGATTTAAGGGCCCAAAGAGGATGGCAATGTCATGATGAAGGGCTGTTCCCCACAAATAGGGTCCTGTTTTTGGTGATGATTGCAGGGTTGTCTTGAAAGAGATCAAACCATCATGGCAGAACTGCAAAAAGTTTGGGTTTGACTGACAGGACCTGCCTGCCATTCCTAAGGGTTATTAGGAAGCAGGTCTTGTTCAAGAGTTGAGTCATAAATGATTTGGAACATGGTTCAAAGTATGCCTTAATCAACCACACTGTAATTCACAGAAGGTTCTATTTCTGACATGGGCCAAAGCCTCTGGTCCAGACATGTGGTTTTTGTTCTGGACTATATCCTCTCCTACATGCTGGTAAAATGTATTTGAGATTTTGTGCAACTGTAGCCTTTGACTGTGATGAAAACAAACTTCTCAAAAAGCAGTGGAGAAAGTTATTTGTTGTACTGTGGCTTTACTGGAGAGATAAGCTCTAGACACACCACTGTGAGAGAACTCCATTTTCCCCCATACTTCCAAAGTTGTGAGCTGTCTTGCTCAATAAATTCTGTCCTCCACTTGTTCAGTGAGAGACGTTTCTGCATTAGGGCTTGTTTGATAAAAGTCAGGTGTTCATGTTCAGCATATCTCGGTTTGGATGTAAGGTTGATTCAGCAGGCATGGAGAAGTCAGAGCTTTCCTGGGAATTGCCATTGCTAGACATATGATCCATGTATCTGCTTGAGGTGAATCATCGGGATTAGTTAGCATTCTGCAAGACTTTGGAATCAAAGGAGTGCAAGCAAGGTGTGTCAAATGAAATCATTCCAATTAACATGGACACAGCCTACCCAGATTGTTGAATAATCTGTGACTGATAAGACAAGGGGCAGGAGCTTGGCATTCCACATCACTGCAAAAAGAACTGCAAAGGACAACCCCAACAGGTAATGATGCTACACAAGACCAAGGCACAGTTCATACAAATATTTCAGCTTAGCACTAAGCACTTTTTTCCAAAAAATTTCATTTTTAATCATCATAATGAAATGTGTATAAACTTAAAGTGAATGCTCTGATTTTGGTATGCAACATCCATTAAATTTCAGAATTAAGAATATCATTCTTAAAAAAGAACTCCAAAATATTTCTCATTAAACTCGACCTTGGTGAAGACACTAGCTCAAGGGTATTGGAGGCATGACAGTAGAGGTGTAGTCACATCTATATAAATTTGTGAGTTTGCAGTCTTATTCATTTGAGTTTGTAAACTACTTGAGCTTTTCATACTTAAGCAACAAAAATAATCTAAATTCATTTATATTGTCAATATTTCATTATTTTTTAATACATTTCACTCTTACAATGAATCTTCAAAGCACATTTATTCACTGATCTACCTGAGGTTACTTCTGCATTATAAATACGTTTCCCATCAATGAGCACTTAAACCAACTTTTTTTTATCAGCTTTAATGATGCAGTTAACACGTCACCTATTCATTTTCATCATGAGGATGAGTACTAACAAGGATATATGTGAATCAACCAAAGTCTAACAGAATCCATAAACAATTCAACTTTTAAATAATAAGAAAAATTGGTTTTCTGGCTTCTCTAATGGATCTTTTATTTTCTTTCTTGATAATTATGTCAGTAAATTAATGTTTTTCAATGAAAGTTATTTGTTTTAAAATGCAAGTACTTTTCGACAACAACTGATCATTTTTAAACACTTACCAGTACTTCTTGGAGCTGATTTCAAATTCAGATACTTTTCAAGGTAACCATGAAAATTCATAAACTTTGCAAGATTGTGCAAACCCTGCAAAGGATGAAAGAACCAATCAGTGCACATCTGCTAATTCTGTTGGGATATATAGTCCACAAGGAACTTGAGTAAGCTTGGGATGAAGGAGACTTGAATGTGGATTTGTCGACGAGGACACCATCAGAAATAACATCATATAAAGAAATGCTGAGGTTTGGAAACTTGGTTCTCTCTAGCCTTCTGAAGAGACAGCAGTCATTATGACACAAAGAATGTGTGCCCTTTCTGTATAACAACTGCTGCAAGAGTTAAGCATTTGCAATGGCCTCATCTCCAATGGATTAAAATGCTTGGAGCATAGAGAAGTATTTGCAACTGTCTCATCTCCAATGGATTAAAGTGCCTGGAGCACACAGAAGTATTTGCAATGGCCTCATCTCCATGGGACTGAAATGCTTGGAGCACTCCTGAATGGACCAACTTCAACATGGAAAGAAGAGCTGAAAAAAGACACCTCGGCCAGTCATGTGTGCATCCCTGTAAATCGGAATGTCTGACAATAAGAACTGAATCGGGGATCTAAGAAATACAGATTGTCTTCATTTTTCTAATTATTAGGGATGAGTGCAAATGAGAAAATCTACACAGAAAATTTGCATATGTATTAGATGGTGCCAAGTTTTCTGTAAAACAAAGTCAAGCATGTGTTACAACATTGTTGCTTGTTTTTTGAGGCCTTCAAAGATATGGAAATCTGCAAAATTTGAGTTTTTGATTGAACATACCTTTATTCAGGAACAAAATTAAGTGTTGATTTCCCACAATTTTATTATATCATAATGATTAAGTAGACAATCAAACGAGACAGCATAACCATAACAAATACTCTTACAGGTACACTAATTTACTGCTAATTTGGGGACCAAAATCGATCCTTATCAAACTCTGTCCAATTTATCAAGTACAATCTATGTTACACGATGCATTGCTACTGGATAGAATATAGTCTGTTTCAGATTATAATACTAGTAGCTGAATCGACAAGTCAGTCACCACTGGGGGGGGTGCAAGATTTAGAGTAAAAAATCCCCCTGGTCTCAGAACTTGGGTTCTAATTGAGTAAAAATCAAACCTTGGTGTCAAAACTGGGGGTCAAATTAAAAATTTGAGGGTCTCTGATGCACGAATGAGGGTCAAAGGAATCACTGCCAGTTGAATTCAATTATAGTTTTTTATACAGTGAGGAGTGTAGGACCTTTTTTTTAAATTAATGTTGTAGTTTGACATAATAATTCAAAGAATTTTGCTCATCATTCAGTCATTTGTATCATAGTATTTGTGTGCATGTGTAAGCTACATCTTTCAGCCTTCAAGTTTTAATAGTTTGTATTCAACTGAAATAAAGTTATGAGCTAGGGTGTCAGATTACATATTCATCAACTTGCATTGTCAATAAACCTCTCATTCACATTCTCATGTTGTGTCTTTGCTACATTCAACAGGGCTTCATTCTTCTTACAGCAGGAATGTTCACTAAATTTGGTGCTGTTTATACTGGACATTGGTGAGAGAGCCATTACAGTGGAACCTGTCAAGAAAGACCACCCCTTCTGCCACAACATAATGGTCTGTCATGACAGGTGGTCTCTCATGACAGGTCACAAAACTATACAACCAATAAATCTGTACATGGATAACCTGGTCTCTCAAGACAGGTGGTCTCTCACAGCAGTGGTCTCTCAAGACAGGTTTTACTTCATTTCCTTTCTGCTTAAAAATTATATTTAAAAAATACAAAAGTAGACTTTGATTTAGTTTTTGCATGAGCAAATCACATAATTCAATACAGTAAAACCTGTGTTGAAATACCACTGCTATTTGAACAACTGTTTTAAGACCAGATTTTCAATGCAGATATATGGATTATACAGTGTTATGAATTGTCATGGGAGACCACCTGCTATGATAGGCCAGATTGTTGGTCAGAAGGGATGGTCTTCCAAGACAGGTCTAGTGTACAAGAAAACAACACAGGAATCACTCTGCTCACAATTGTTATGTCATCATTTAAATTCCTGCTCATTCCACAATATGTAGAACATCTTATTCATAAGATACAAGTAAAAATATGATATATGCTATATGTTACTCAAAATATGATATATGCCATGATACAAGTAAAAATATGATATATGCCATGTTACTCAAAATATGATATATGCCATGTTACTCAAAATATGATATATGCCATGTTACTCAAAAGCCATTTTACTGCTTCCTCAAATCAAGCCATCTGACTTAACTTTTATCTTGGCTGTTTAAAAGAAAATCTTTTCCACCAAGTTTTGTGTGACCTAGATGTGATGGAAAAACCCAGTCTTAGTGTTGTAACACCCATTTAAATAAAATACACCTTTGATACATTGGTGTACCTACCCACCCGTCTTAGGGTTGTAACACCTATTTAAATAAAATACACCTTTGTTACACTGGTGTGCCTACCTGCCTGTCTTATGATATTTAAGACCCATTTAAATAAAATACACCTTTGATACACTGGTGTGCCTACCTGCCTGACTTAGTGTTGTAACACCCATTTAAATAAAATACACCTTTGATACACTGGTGTGCCTACCTGCCTGACTTAGTGTTGTAACACCCATTTAAATAAAATACACCTTTGATACACTGGTGTGCCTACCTGCCTGACTTAGTGTTGTAACACCCATTTAAATAAAATACACCTTTGATACACTTGTGTGTCTACCTGCCTGTCTTAGTGTTGTAACACCCATTTAAATAAAATACACCTTTGATACATTGGTGTGCCTACCTGCCTGACTTAGTGTTGTAACACCCATTTAAATAAAATGCACCTTTGATACATTGGTGTGCCTACCTGCCTGAATATCCTTCAGTGCAAATAATCCAATACGAATATCTCCATTCACATGCCATTTCTGAGTCACAAGATTGGGGTCACAGCTGTGGTTTATGAAACGAGAGAGGTTTCCTTTAAACCTGGCATCAATTACCCTGCAATGAGAATCCTGACTTGAGATATGGATCAATTTCTAGGAAAAACATGAGATCTACGTGGGCCTTAATCAATCACCTGTTTACAAAACTCAGGGATGGACAAATCAGTAGTCTTCTACATGCACCACACAAACAAATTCTGTTTTGTGCATTGTTTTTAATATCCTTCAGATTGTTTTTAAATTGGAAGTGTGGTACAATTTGCAGAGTATTGTTGTTGACGTAGCTAAATACTACAGTAGAGTAGAAAGTATGTAGAGTTTGTAGTAGTATTAGTTGTAGAGCTTAATGGCATGTTAGCACAATACTGGCTATCTGATGCCAATTAAAAAAAAGGTCTAAAAATCTATATACAGAAAATTGCTGAAGAAAACACATAGGATAAAGCCTTCCAAACAAACACTATAAACATAAGTATTAAACAATAAAAGCAAAACCATATAGATGTTAACAATCTGTAAAAGGTATAAAAAAAAAGACAAAAGTAAAACATGTAAAATCCTTAAATTATACAGTCAAATTTTTTAAATATAAAACAAATACCCTTAAAAAGTCCCAAATTTTCTCTGGTGATATATCATTATAGAGCTTCTTCATTGAGTCTACATCAAATATTTCTGTCTCACAGGGTGAAAGTTGACACATTTGACAAGAATAAGTGGACAACGGCAGAATATGCACTCTGGCTGAGGTTCACAAGACAAGAGATATGGACGAGTCAGGTATGTGTGTCCGATACATGGATGGCACCATAGCACCTCAATGCTATGACATGTTCTACATGAAGGCAGCCACTCTCCAATGGTGGGCCTAATGTTCTGAACATGTTTGTGGAGTTTTCATTCCACATATTTTGCCAAGATGAAGAACAAGCTGATTATACAATAATTAAAGTCAGTATATGAAATCTTCCATTTGGAAATGGATGACAGCATGGTAACTTTATCAGCTAATTCATTACCCTTAATACCAATATGACCAAGCAGCCAAAAGTACAGATATTTTTCTTTCTTCACATATGAGCAAATCACATTTTTTTTTTGCAAGCCTTTTTTTGTGGAAAGGTACACCGAAATGATGACAAAATTTGCGTTTTTGGAAGGTCTCAATGTCGTTTCAAGACTGAAGTACGGCTCTTATTTTAGCTGTAAAAATGGAGGCTTTAACCAGTAACCAACTCAAGATGGTGCCATGGGGCACCGCAATGGCAGATCCAACCTTGCCTCCATCATTCTATCCTTTTGAATACAGAGCCACAATATGAGGCTCTGATTTCATTGAATCTACCCTGAAAAAAGGAGAGGACTGGCTGAGGACTTTTTGAATTTGCGAAAGTCAAATATTATTTTTAAGGTTTTCATGCAAAGCATGTCAGGGATTTAGGAATACAAAACTTTGCAATATTTGCAAAGCTAATTTTTGCAGCTTCATGGTGAGGATGAATTCCTATGTCAAAAGGCGGAATGAAATTTAATTTCTGAGTATACAAGGTTTGGTATCTGGGCAAAAGACTATCATTTACTGGATTAAATGGATTTGAGGATGGGTAAGTTATATACTAACAAGCCAGTTTTGTTCACCTGAGACAAGGTGATGGTTAATTTGCCAACATAGAGGCTTTCGAAAAGGAAGGATCTAAATGCTCCCTGAAAAAGTCAAGGTCTCTGATTGTGTATTGGATCAAGCATCTACCAGTAAGATTTAACAGCTGATTCATACACATACCTGACAATCATAAAAGTGGCAAAAAAATGTAATTGGTGCATAAAAAGTGTAATCTATATATTAAATGTCACAATTACAATAAACTATAAAAATTTACATTTATATTTGCTAATAACCTGGATCTACAGCTGGTTAAAACTCGTCACACTTGCAAATTATTTATATATAACACACACTTTAAATAGTCTACTTGTCAATCTTTCACTGAGTGAAGATAAAGTCAACTTAAGAAATTATACAATAAGCAACACTATATGCTCAACCAGAGTGATATAAAACATCACTCGCATATCCTGTTTCTTTAAAATTTATAAAGCTTTATTGATTTGTTTGTTTTTCTGATGCAACATGTTTGAAAGTTTTGAACTTGCACAGTTATTTTTAAAGTAAAGACTGGTCTACTAACCAATCAATTTCAATAATAAAAAAAATTTTCAAATCGAAGAAACCAATGTTTTTTGTTTTAAATTTGCCTTAAACAGCTACTATAAGTAAAGCAAAATGAAAGAATACAAACACAAAACATATTTATAAATTATATACACAACAAACACTTTAACTAGTCTAGATTTCTAACTTTCCAATGAGTGATCCTAAAGTCAAATTCACAAATTCTTGAACAAACATGATGTGCTCAACCTGAATGCTGTGTTATATCATCAACACATTTAAAAGGATAAATTGTAAAGCATTATTGATTCATTATTGATTCATTTGATCCAACATATTTAAAATTTAATCTCCTCAAACATTTTCAGTCATTTAACACCCACGAGTCACATCGATAAAGTGCTTCATTTAAAATCTTGTACCATTATTTTGTAATGGAGACTGGGCTTCGTTAATATAATGAATCTCCAATTCAAGTTTTTAACTGAAAAAATCTGTTAGTTTTCTATACAGCTGCAAAAAAAACAACATAATAATATTGTTAGAAATGTACATGTAGTTCTACGATGGACATGTGTATTAATGGACATGTATACTATTATGCTAATTGTAAGCAGAAACCTTCTTTTCTAGAATATTCTGAAATTTAAAGAGAAGATGATAAAAATGACAAATCCAACTTTTTACAGCTTTACTTTTACATTTTTTTAAATGTACCAAACAAGCATAATCCAGATCCAAGCAAGTGTAAGATGTAATTCAGTGAAAAACAGCGTAATGATTAGGCTACAACTGTAATGTTTGTCAGGTATGTAATTGTTAACGGGGTTATAGAAAGAGAACAGATAAAAAAGCATCTTTAAACAAAATAATATAATTCTCGAATCCCTGACAATCATACAGGCACAAAACACAGGGACACGAGTGGTACTCACATAAAGGAAAAATGTGATGATGTTATATTCTAAACATGAAATGAATAACTGATGGGGTGTTGGAAAGATAAATGATAAAATAACTTTTAGAAATTATAATTCCCCAACCCATAGGGTGTAGAGTGGTACTGACAGAAGGCAATTATGAACGTGAATTTTTTTTTTCAATCAATGCTGTACATAGATATACTTATACAAGAAAGTTAAAAAAAAAACATGCCAGTTTAGTCTTCCTCATCTCAGGGACATAAAATACTGCATAGCATGTATTTTTTCAGATGTAAATTAAAGTGATTTTCTTTAAAAACACAAGATCTAAGTTCAGCTGGTTACACTGGTTGCCCATCTTACAACATTTAAAGTGGTAGATAAAGTGGTAGATTTGCTGCATTTATTTTTGGTAATCTCACTCTTACACCATTTAATCACTAATATTTCACAAACACAAAATAAAATTCTACTATGTGATACATGTCTCCAGATGTTTCTTGAATTTCAGAAATAAGTGCTTTCAATGGAGAAATAAAAATTCAGTGATCTGGTGTCTTTTTGTTATGCTGGTTCTATTTTAACATCCACAGTACCCACGGAAGGCATTTCTTAAAAACATATGCCAGGGTACACAAATTACACGTAGTTCAAATGAAAATTTCTAAATTACATTTATGGGTGGCTACTCCATGTTGAAAGTGACTTCACTGGGTCTTAAGTATGCTTTACTGGAACGGCATTAACGGCGTTTGTTCAGAAAAACATCATCTGAATTTGTATTTAAATAATTTATGAAGAATAATTTGATCACTAAACTCACATGCTGATGTTTTCATTTTAGTTTTCTCTTAGGGACTAAAAATAATTTATTTTATTAAATTACAGACCTATCATCTGGACCTTCAGTGAGGCTTTCTGAAACTAACAATGATCATGAAATTATACCTGTATTTATCCAAAGCCAGCAAATAGAAGTTTGTACACTTGTTCTGTTGAGCTTGATTTATTCTCTCCAGACAGAGTTCATTGTCGATAATCTCTCCAACATATTCATTCACAAACTGTCCCTAGATGGTGAACAAAACAAAATAATTACAAATACTAGAATCTATATATTCTTTCAAGCTGCAATGTTCCCATTACTTCACATGTACTTGGGAGATCAATATCCAACTAGACTGACATGACCATATGACTTTCACTGTGTCTTCGAAAATCTGTATAATCGTTGTACATTCACAAACTACAGTGCTCACTCCATTTCTCTCCCTCTGACCTCCACCCCATGTCGCTTAGTGCCAATAAATTATCATGTCCAAACTGTTCTTTCATTTCCATGTTCATCCACACACACCCCACCCCCCAGTCATCTGATAAGCTTGCTCCATTTACAATGGATCAATCACTGAAACTATCTGCTTACTGTGAAAAACTTTTCGTGGGTTTCAAATTTTGTGGTTTGGGAAAAAAGTACATACAGGCAAATAATTTTTTGGATCTGTCATTTACAAAAAAAAAAGATGTATATGTCTCTGTAAACAATTACATTGACATTTATTTCTAATTATTTGCTAACAAACATTTTAATCTATAATTTATTTATTAAGTTAAGTTATTCATTGCTAACATCTATCATAAATGCAGCACTCTTATTGAAGAAAATGCCTACCTCTTCTTCCACATGTCTGAGTTAACACATTTAACACCACTACTGTAATCTTAAGTAATAATGTCCTCATGTGTTCTTATAGACTGATATCAAAGCATCAACTTCTCAACAATTAGGGATTAGGTACTTGAACAATGCAAATAACTGTAATCCTCTTTTAGTGTTCGAAATAATCCTGCCAAATTGCCATTTGGCAACCCCTTCCAGGTGGGTGACCATAACCTTGTGGTCCGACATTGTATCCATAAAGTTCTGACAAATGCCAGTGTAATAAAAAGCACGTATTGTTATGGCTGGTGTTGAAGATATTGTAACAAAATATGTAAAACATAAACTGTAAAGATACAGTTTCTTGGTTGACCTGAAAATTATTTACTCTTAAACCAATTCATTTTAAGTGGCTCATCTGCATACAAAACAAAGAAGCAGTATAGAGAGACCTGACTGAAATATGCTTTGAGAAACGAGACTAAATTGCTGATTGTTTATTTCACAGATAGCTGATATGTGCAAAAATGCATATATAGATGGGAATAATATGTGCTTTGAGAACTAAAGCATAAGCAGTGAGTAAATCTGCATTACTATATATCATGTTAATTCATTACAACCGTTTACGTGTTTTCATGCTCATCAAAGTTTGCAGTCAATTTAATTGTAATTAACCAGTTTGATTGTTCTTCATTATTCATGTACTTTTCCTATAACTATATTTCACATTCACAGCATAATAGACAGCTTTGCTATTAAAACAAAGAAAGAAGACAGTGATGCCTTTCCATTGCATATAACATGAGGGGAGGGGGGCAGGGATAAATGTTGGCTTGGTAGATATCGTGTTGTGACTTCAAATTCATGGTCTAGCTTACCCACAAAAATTGGAACCCAAAGAATTTAAAGTGTTTCACAGTACACTGTGATTAGAGGCAGTTCATGAAACAGTAATTACCACTAATTACCACTAAATATTATTAATCTTTGTTGACTGAATAATCTTTTTAATATTGCAATCAATTAAAAAAATCCAAAGGGAGAGGTTTCATTCTATGTGTAAACAAAATATAGGAGTAATTTCTTTTGCTATTAACTTTATTTGATTAAATGTGTCTTCTGTAGCCATTATGTCTATCTACATTTAGATTTTTATTAATGCTTGATTTATTCAAATTATTTACATATGCATTTATGCATCACATTTTTAAAAAAACAGAACTGAGGCAAAAATCATGTTATAGCTCTAAAAATGATGTTTTTGAGACAGAAAAAATGACAATCACTCTCCCCAATATATTTGTTGAGCCATTTGTGAGATATTCTCCAATTTGTACATGCATTTTGAAAACGGCACTAGTTTAAAAAATGGCTTTCAGCAGTTTCTGTAACCCTAATGACCTATGATATAGTGAGATGAACACAGACAACGTAATACAAGGTGTTGATCATTTCATTTACATGTTTAGCACTCCTGTACAGGAAAGTGTTGTGTTGCAGGTTGCAGAAGGGACACAAGCATCAGGTACACTCTACACTTATTTTTCAAGATTCATAAAGTGGGAACAATTAGTTAAATTAACCATGAAAAACACAGCATCAAAGTATTTGGTGATTTGTAAGTGCTCACCTCACTGTCTTGTGACGATGCCATACACATGATACAGGCAGGGTTGGGATTCAAATGACCAAAGAAAAAAAAAAAATACATGCACACATCCTCACCCCATGAAGAAAAATAACATATACAGGTGATGCTGGCCCAAGGACCTATAGCTCAATGAGATTCAGAACAGAGTATAAGAAATGGGAGCTTATCTGGGTATAACTTATTTGAAAAACACATTGGTGAAAGTTATAGAGTTGACTGAAAAGCACCAAGTTGTTCTTTTTGTCCACTCTTGATCCATTTTCCTCTCTTTTTGCTTCAACTTGGGTCATATCTAAAGATGAATAATAAGCACTATTCTAATCATTAATTATGTCTTGCAAAATTAAGAGTTTGATATTTGGGGGAATAAAATATTCCCCAATTCTAGCTTTTAGTGTTCTATTAAATCTCTCTACTACCAATTCTTTCTCTCTGAAAATAAATCTTTTGTTGTAGAATTCTTTTCCTTCAACAAATCGAAATTTATCTAGGGGTTTTCTCTAAAATTTGTTTAAAAGTATCTTGTGCTTTTTTTCCCATCTTAGTTTTTTTACTGTAGATATCTATAATGATTTTTAATTATAATCCAGACAGTGTGACAGATGGACTGACAGGACCCATATCTATGTCTCCAACCAACTCCAATGGGTCGGTAATAAGTACAGAGTTTTGTGAATTCCACTCAGATGGAGTGATGGATGCAGTGTATCATGACATTAAAGCAGGGATCATGCTGGGCTTCACCAATGTCACAAATTGCAATTTTTTTTCTTATTGGCGACAAAATATGCCATCTGGAGATCTTTTTGGCGTTAACATTTTTGGCTGTTGTTGTTGTTGTTGTTGTTGTGGGGCTTAACGCCATTTTTCGGCACACGATAGGCTATACATGGCGGCCAGTATTAATGGTGGAGGAAGAAACCGGGAAATCCGTGGAAAGAACCACCGACCCACGAGAAGCTGCTGGCAAGCTTTCTCACATATCCACATTCGCCGAATCTTAGACTCGAACCCACGCAGACAGAGGTGAGATGGCAGTGATCCGTAACGGAGAGCGCTTTAGACCACTCGGCCACTCGGGGCCCCCACATTTTTGGCTGTTAAAAACTGTATACACAGTATTGGGTTTGGAGTTGAGACAGGAAGCTGCAAACTTGGTTATAAAATTGCACTGGAATCTATTGTTACATAAACAAATCTTTTGTTCATATTCACAAACCACCCTAACATGGCATTGTTATATCATAATCCACTTATGCTGATGTCTGGCCTTAGTACACTGTGCTGTAATATAACCCAAAGTCATGCCACCTGACTAGCTACAATTGACCACCTCTGAAATCGGGAACAGGAATGACTACAATCTACCAGATGTTGGCAATTTTTTTTCCTTTTTTAAAATGTACCAGAAAAAAATAGTTTTGCTGAATCTTCAAAGAAAACTGATTACCTTTGAAGCACTGATCATTCTGAATATCTACAAAGCAAATGAAAACAAATTCTGTCTCCGTCGATGTTTTATAATTATCTGATGTTGCCGCAGCAATAACAAACAGGCTTTTGTTTGGGCCTTCAATAACACATGAACCTTCATCAAAGCAAGCGGAAGACCTTTGATCAAGGAAAGTCAGCAGCAAACTTAATTACGATTGCTACCAATGGCAGTTTAAAACCCCAATTAAAGTTCCAATATTTTGAAACAATAGATGCCTGGCCACTGAGTTAAATGAATGTGGGACATTTCGCAAGAATGTTAAACTGTTTAATTTGTTTATGTTTTCATTTCCCTATGAATAGCCTCATCCCTTTGGTAGCCTTGTCATCATGGTAGTTGTCTCTGGCTGACCAAAATCTAGGCCAATTTAAGTACATGTACATGTAGCATATAAACAACTAAACAGCCATGTGCTACCAGAATAATAAATATCAGAGCGAACTGTTTTGGGAAACATGTTTGTTGACAATGGGATAATGAGGACTACCGTTTTTTATATATATGTTTTATCTGTGTTTTTTAACAGGATTTGACTGATACATGAATTTTCTAACATATAATCGAATACTCAATTTCATGGATTTTTCATATGCATGTATATTATTTGACACACTGTGAAGTGTACTACACAAATGTAAGTTGTCAATATATGTATTTCAGCCTAGTTGTCTTCATTTAATCAAAATTTCAAACTTTTTTTGCTCTGCGTAAATCCTAGTCATTGACGACAGGTACTCTCTTAAAAATTTCACTTGCATGCATAATTTCAATTTACTTTCAGCCCCCTCCCCCCTTACTTATCTAAACATCCGCTTATGTTGACAATATTACCTTGGTCCCGAGGATGCTGAGATAAATGGATAGAACTGTATTATGAAAATGGCAACATTTTTTGAAAATTGGCGATAAAATATTGAGGTTGACTACTTTTTTAAAGCCAACACCATCCCTGTTAAAGGCTACAGATAATTCAAATCATACTTAAATAGTAAGAATCAATATCAACATTTTCACAAACTTTACCCTTTTTATATCCACAAGAGTTCTAAGACCCAACCCTCTGTTAACTGTCTGAAATGGTTCCTGTGGTGGATATTCCTTGTTTTGGAAGTTTTGGTTTTGACATTTCTTTCCTGCTGGACAAGTCGCTGCATGACACTCATACCACATCAACCGGTTATAACAGCTTGATTCAAAGGAGCAGGGATTTTCCATCGATGGGTTGCACTCACAACAGGGAAGCTCAGCAATATTTGTCCGCTTTATGTAAATATTGCCTACTGGAACATTGTTCTGTAATTAGGAATAATCATTGTTATGTTTTTTTCATCTTTGATTTCATATGATTCTTACAAAATAAAACTCTCCATGCTATGCAGATTGGATGTGACACTTGCATGTGCTTTAATATGCACACACACACTTCTGACTACCATGCATTGGTTTTGTATTGCCATCTAATTTTGTGGGTGAAATTGGTCTCAAAAACTGAACTTGCACTAAATAATATTAGGCACGAGCCATGTATCTGCAAGCAACAGGTCGGATAAAAATCCAACACTGCCATACATTACTATGCAATCATCAACATGTATGTATTTTTATGCTTTTAAGAGGGTGGAAAAAAATGCACAAATAAAATATTTGCATGACAAACACTTCCTCTGGTTAATTCATCCATTTATTTTCACACACACTAATTCTCCAACAGTTTGTGAAAATCTGTCAAATTAAATTACATTTTCAATCCCATTAAGATCAAGAAAATGGCTAATGATAAATAATGGCTTACCAAGTGAGACCCAAAAATAAAGAAAATAAATATGCTGGATAATTCACCCATTTATTTCACACCCACCCACTCTCCAACAGTTTGTGAAAATCTGTAGAACATTATTATCAACCCCATTACAGATCAATACCAAATGAGATCATGGGAAATAAGGGTTGTAAATGGCTTACCAAGAGAGACCCCAAAATGAAGAAAACAAAATTCAGTAAGAAAGGACCATATTTCTGCAAATGTTTTTTTGTGAGAATTGCCAAGCAAGTGCCCTTGCAGAGGTAATCCAAGTGATACAGCCACCGATAACAACTTTGAACCTAATCTGAAAGTGAAACAGTGCAAATTCTGTTCCACAAAGAACTACCACAGATAGTCAATAATGATGTCATGCTGTCAATAATGATGGAGACGTTGTAAGCCATGCTTTAAAATATATTTACACACTGGCCAATCATAGGAAACTCTTCACCATTTATGCTTTATTCAATGTGACCATACTGGACACATCAGATCTCTCAGCATGACAAGGCTCTAACTCTTAAAACACCTCTATATGCAACAGGTAAACCACATCTCTACAATACGAAGCTATAAAACTATTGTCCAAAATGGTAACATATTTCTAACACATCCAGATATTATAGCATCATCTAAGAGTGTCATGACATCAAAAAGGCATTTTATGTTGATGAGATTTTTTTTTTTTACAACAGACTGAGTGCTTTAATTTTCCCTCTCAGCCAGTCACAAATTAGCTTACATTTGTAGATGTGCAACAATGTACTTACCGATATGAATTTGTAGGGAACAGCATAAATGTCTGTATCTGCTGTCCTACCCCTAATTCTTCCATCTGTAAAATGGTTTGGACGTTAGTGTATAATTATAAAAAGTATACATACATAAAGTACAGCAACTTAACTAAAAGATATAGAAAACAGCTGTATTACATTTACTTGTTCACATTCAAACCTAGGTACAATTTCGTCAGAAAACAACATGTGCAAAACAATATCATAACATTGCATGGTCACAATGGGGGTATGGACATGACTCATGGTACCTGCATATCAGCTAAATAAACTAATCTCCTCAGATGAACGGTTTTTAGTTTATTTGCATCTGACAGCATTATTATGCTCATAATTTTCAGAGAATGTATATGTAATGCCACACATATCTTCTTATACAATTCAAGATTGACTTCTGGGTCTATTCTAGGATGTGTTTTTGTCAGATTGATGCTAATTTCTCAAAAATTATGCAAAGAGTTAAATTAAATGTATAACAAGCATACATATTTGCAAGTTGTACCATTGCTCACTTCAATAAATCCTCCATTTACACTAAAAATCTCCTTTTTTCAAATAAAGAGGGAAATTTCTGCCCCATAATTTTCAGTTCCAGAATAGACCCTGAAATTTAAACCTCGGGATATGACTAAGGTCTGTCTGTGAATGTGCAAACCGGTTTTAGAATTTCATAATTCTTCCCAATGGAGTAGGGCTGTTAGACACAAACAAAATGTGGAGGTATGCAGCGGCATTGCAAATTCATTTATAATTTTTTTGCTGGTGTCTGGAATTTATGAGTATGTTAACAATAATTTAGTGAATACCGAGTGAAACCTATCTAACAGCAACCAAGATTCCTGGACCTCAGTTCATTTCATTTGCAAAGTTTTGATCCCACTTTATTATCCTTACCTTAATATGGCTCACTGCACAATCCAGCCAAAATTTTAGTGTACCCAACAGTACAGTTCAGGAATTCAAAAATTGAAAGGGAAACAGCTGTGACTTTCATGCAGGTCCACACTATCCTGGGTATTTAAGTTAACCATCCAAGCCAATGACGTCTGAGTGCACTATATATAACAGTTACCTTCTAATCAGAGACTACATAATGGAGAAGCTCGAAGCATTCATTATGAAGAAGTGGTCCTTATAAAAAAGTAAATATTGTACTGATTCGTGTATAAATGGATTTTTTCTTTTACTTAACCTTCATACTCATCCAGATGTTGTATGCAACTGATTGCAAAACAGGTTGGACTTTACGTATTCCATAAACAACATTCAATAAATATCAACACAAAATGTTATCTGCATTACCATCCACTTTTTTTTTGAAGTCCCAATTCATTCTATGGAAGAGTTCCTTGATTGCCTCCTCCTGTTCTAGGGTGGCATATATGGTGAGCAAATAGACATCCATCTTGATGTTTCACCTCTGGATGGCGTAAACCAAGTAGCTAATACATGAAAACTAAAATCCCTGAAACAAACAAAAAAATTTTTAATATCAAGTTATATAATTTTGTTTCCTTTTTAGCTGTCTTACACACCATTGTGCATGTAAATGCATTCATAGTTTTTACACCAATCAAGAGACAAAACTTTGGCATACAACTGGGTGTAGTCTATAGTCATGCCTCCCCCTCCCTCAACGGAGATGGTTTTACATAAAATTGCACCAAGTCCTTAATCAAAAGTGTTATACATGTATATATGAAAACTGTAGGTACAAACACACTCATGTGTCAATACATATCAGACTCAGTCTGCCCTGCAGGCAAATATGTGACTCCTTGGTCATGAGGAAAAAGAACAAAAGTATGTGTGTTTCCAATCAGCCGACTATCCCAAATTTTCAATTCCAACCCCAGCACACACACATTCCCCACCTCCCATAAAAAATTTAATTTTTTTTTTAAAAATTCCTAAAATTGACTTGTGCATCTAACTGAGCTGGTTTAGTCCAGCACTTCAAGCACTTAGGGCATTATATATACCAATCATTATAATATATATATAATGCTTAAAACTTTTTATTTTAAATCTTGAAATTGATTTGTGCATCTAACTGAGCCAGTCAGCCCAAAATTTGAAGCACTTAGTAAATTATATACACCAATTACCGTATTCACCGTATATGTTGGGACACCAAAAATTAATTTTAAAAATAATTTTTTGTGCACTGTATGTTCTAGGACACATCGTTTTTCTCAAGTTGTAAGTTGTGGGGCACCTTTTAAATCATTCAAAAATTACATATTGGAAAATGCACTCCAACTGAAATTTTATTTAAAAAAATATAAAACTGTGTACTTGAGATAAAACTCTTTAATCCACTGCAGCAGCATCTCATCAGCACAATCCTTCTCCTGCACACATACGATCTATTCTTTCGGTGCACGAATATTTTTCTTAGCTTTCTCATACCGTGAAAAATTGTTAGAGGCAACACATCAACTGAAGCAGAAACTGCAAGGACTAAAGTCAGATATTTTCAAATCTGCACAAGTCTTGCTAATTCTCACACTTCTGACCCCCATCTTATCGTCAGTCCATCCAGGAATGCGATCAAAGTACACTAGAATTTCATTCATGTTAATGATCATATTGTCGGCAAAATCATCTTCTCTTCTGGCCTTCATGAATTCATCACATGATTTTATTTTCTCCATATCTTCTGGGTGATGCTGGGTCATCGATGTCCGTGCACAAAGCACTATATTCTATCACTTTAAAAACTGTTCCAATCTTTCAATTTATTTTGAAAATTCCTGCGAATACCGGTGAAAAGGAACCAAAATTAACTTCCATCTCTAGGCCGTCTTTGTATATTCCAAAAATAAAAAAATAAAAAAAAACAAAAAAAAACAAAACAGAAAAACTTAGAAAAATCCATAGTCGGCTTCCGATGTCGGCTTGCTTTGCAATAAAATAACCTTTGTATTGATATCCTTGAAAAAAAAAAGCAACCAAAGTCGGCTTCTGAGGTGGGCTTGCTTTGTAATAAAAATAACCTTTGTCTCTGATGTCCTGTCAGTAAGTTCAAAGAAGGAGTTTACTGCTCGCTGCCAGTTGTGTTTATTCACCACCCAGGCTTCTATGTGCTTGACACCTGTAGTTATAATTAATACAAAGGAACATTGATGTCTGTGGGTAAATAGTATTGATACTTTTGTAACCCGTGCTGGCGAAAAGATTGTCACTTGCACTCAAGTGAACGTGTTTTCAAATAATGATTTTATTTGCGATATACTGTCATATAGTAGACCTGGATATAATTCAATCTTGGTTATTTTGCACCAAACACCGTGTCATGCGTGAATGGCAGTTGTCTTCAATATATCAGTTGATTTTAATTTCTCCAAATATTCTGGGTGACGCTGGGTCATCGACATCTATGCACAAAGCACAATATTTTGTCACTTTAAAATTTGTTCCATTCTTTCAATTTATTTTCAAAATTCCCATGAATACCGGTGAAAAGGAACCAAAGTTTGCTTCCTTATCTTGCCTGTGTTTGTATATTCAAAAACAAAAAATCAGCACACACAGAAGAATCCATAGTCAGCTTCCGAATGTCAGATTGCTTTGCAATAAAATAACCTCTGTATTGATATTCTTTTTAAAAAAAAAGTTACCAAAGTCGGCTTCTGAGGTCGGCTTGCTTTGTAATAAAACTAACCTTTGTTTCTGATGTCCTGTCGGTAAATTCAAAGGAGTTTACTGCTAGCTGCCAGTTGTGTTTATTCATCACCCAGGCTTCTATGTGCTTGGCATCTGTAGTAATAGTTAATACAAAGAAGCATTGACGATCTGCAGGTTAATAGTAATGATACATTTGTAACCCATGTTGGCAAAAAGATTGTCACTTGCACTCAAGTGAATGTGTTTTCAAATAATGTTTATTTCCGAGATACTGTCATACAGTAGACCTGGATATAATTCAGTCTTGATTATTTTGCACCTAACACCATGTTATGAGTGAATGACAGTTGTTTTCAAGTTACCGGTTGATTATTTCCCTCTTGTTTGCGATTTTGTTGGATCCAGTTTTCAGTCTGATAACATATTCAAACCTTTGAGCACAACCAAACAGAATTTGTTTTTCAATGTTCATGTCAATGAACAAGGTGGAATGTGTAATTGGACATAAGCGATACATGCAACAGTATGGAACCTACACTTACATATACAGACTTTGTGGATATATTTTATTCTTTGATGCTCATGTTAAAAAAAGGAATAAATGATAACAATACAAAGTTAGTTTTTTTTTTTTTTATTATCAAATAAGCGTTTTGTTTATGTATTTTATTACAATGTGCAGCACAAATGCAATACAAATTTATTTAATTTCTTAAGTCTTGGGACATATGACCTAGGTGAAGAAAAGTTTCACCATAAATTCTGGGACAGGAAAAAAAATATTTTATCCTGTCCCAATATATACGGTAAATACAGTATTTTAATATACCAAATATAATGTCTAAAAAATAAATACCTACCTATCCCATTTTTAAAACTGGTACAATAGGAAACATATTTGGTGGGGGTGCCTAACTTATAAACTATTTAGATCCTAACATAACATACACAGAGCATAAAAATGCAAATTCAGATATATGTAAATGACACTGGCCACTGGGCCTATCCTGGCCTGCCAGAGACATAGCCATAGGGACAGAGTATGGAGATAGGGGAGACAAAATGGGAAAATGTGGGATGTGTATTTTACAAAGACTAGTTTATATATGGCTTACATGTACCTTAAGAAAGTCTTTCTATTGTATCATATATATTATGAAGACATCCTAGCTTTTTCTGAACATTTGAACTAACCACGTACATATATCACATTAACCTGTACTCAGTTCTCCTCTTCATTCTTCTTGTTGTAGTCCAATATAAAAGAAAAGAAATTTCTAAGACAAGAAATTTTTGGATGACCAAAACAATTACTGATATATAATAACAAAGGTTGCATCAACCTCATTTTTCTTATTAGTAATTATTTTTCTTGAATGAAAAATGTCAAGATTTTATTTGAATTTCAATAAACAAACAAACAATATAGGACTATCATGCATGAATTATACACCACTCCCTTGATAACTCGCGCCCTGATAACTTGCGAATCCACTTATAATGCGGGGTAAGTCATGGATCCCACTTTTTTTTAACTAGAAAGTACCAATAATCTGACCCCTATTTGTTGAACATAAAGAAAATCGTGATCAAAATTGGTAAATGAAACCTTGAGATATCACTCGTTTTATCATCGAAAACAGCTGATATGACCTGGAAATTTAAATCAACATTATGAAATTATCTACTTTTAATAAGAAGTCATGTACTTTGTTAAAATCTCTTTCCAAACTACATTCCTAGTAGACCGTAAAAAACAGTATGCAACAAAATTTCAATCAATGAAAATGGTGCTAATGCCTACTTGAGGCAGCACTATAATAAATAAATACCAATTAAATAAAAAAAATTTTAATCAAGAGAAATGCGTGTTTTAGTTATATCTCCTAGTTAGGTTTAAGTGTATAGATCATAAATACAATGTGCAACGTTGTATTCAAATGTGAAATAATCTACTGTAGCAGCTATGACCGCAAGCTTTTCTGTGAGAACCTAAGTGCCGACGATGTTCTGATACCTAATTTGCTTAAGTATTTGTTGCAATCATATTGGTATTTGTTGTATTGTTGCTCTGAATTAAAAGCTTACCACGTTAGTCTTTTGTATCAAATAAAGGGGATGGAATAAATGAAAAGTTAAAAGCCATGCAAATCCAACCCACGTAAGAGCTAGTGGCCCTGGTTGAATGACAGGTCATCGAACACTGTTAACATTTTTTTTTTGTTTTTGTGAATGTAATATAATTAAACTACCTTAAATTAGCACACTCATTCATAACTGTGATCAAAGATAGCAAGACAACCAAAACAAATGAGTATTTGATGACATAACATTCTGTTTCACAGATACGTTTTATTAATGAGCAGCTGGTTTCAGAGTTGATAGTTAACACATAAACCCCTGGCGCCGCGTTTACGCAGCAGGAGATAGTAGCCTACTTCCGAGCTCTGTAGCGTCAAGGTCATGCATGATACACTAAAGTGGGTGGTATTATAGAAAGGTAGACAGATGTGGCTTTACAATGATACCAAATAATCTGAATGTTCTAGTTGCACTACAAAACACAGAGGGAAAAACATAATTTTCTGGACCCGAGTTTTTTCCACCCAAAATTTGTCCAAGGTCGGAATCAGATTTTGTGTCCGGATTTTAGACTCTTTGGCCTCAGATCTAAGACAGACCGGTCTGAACTGCTCAGAGACAGGTGAACCTTTTCAAAAGTAGGATAAGATGGGCATTTGGAATAAAGAGTGGTCTCGATACGAAAATGATGGGTCCATTAAGCAAAAAAAACCAAAAAGAACTCCAACTTTTACCCTTCTGCTCATGCGCAGGCGAAATAGCCAATGAAAAACTATGTTTCTAACACAACTAGGCATCAGGCTAACCGAAAATCTCCTGGAGGTCAATGTATTAGGATGTATTCAGAAATAGCCCCCAAAATGTGTTTCCTACTCGCATTTCAGGCGAAACAACAAAAACCTCCAAGGGTTAATGTGTTAATTTGTAATTATTGAATTAGCACTAGGAGATTTCCTCACGGATTAGAAGTTTCACTATTACTTGCAATGAAATCACTGCATCAATATTTTACAAATAGAACAACAAAAAATGACTTTCGATGATGACAGCTGTTTCACAAACTAAGTGTTCCGTTTTGTTTTTGTGTGTGTGTTGAGTGTGGTTATTTTTTTATTTTTTTTTTAATTAAAGGAATCTTGTTTGATTGTGAATTTGAATCAAATAAGTAGTCTGGTTCCCTGATAAGTATGCTCCATGTGTTGCATTCCACTATCGCAGAGAGCAAAGCAGGAAACATACGGATCAGAGAACCAGACTACTCAACAACAACATAAAGCAGTGATGTAATACACAATTTTTTCGTGTACACGTGACAGTTGTTGAAAAACCAGTTGGAATACTGTTAATGATCTCTCTGTGGTTGGGCATTTTGAAAATAAAGGTCATATTTTTTAAACATAAAAACAAATAACTTTGTTAGAAAAAGCGCTTTATTGAAAATCATTCCCAACACAACTTTAAAACGAGTATTCAGCCATTAAACACCAGTTCACTGCCCCCTTCATGGTTTTCTCTATGTCCAGCGAGGATGGCATCATTTCATATTGTTATGGAGGTCCCTCGATAATTTGCGCCCTTGCTTATAGTGCAGTCAATGTTTTTGGACCCCGTTGTGCTTGAGTTGTTGATGTAGAGGTGTATATTAACCCAAATGCAATAATTAAAAAAGATGAAAGCACACTTAATCTCTTCAAAATAATGCCAGGAGATTAATTACGGCTCATTGAATTAATAAGAAAAGATGCCCATAGAACATGTAAACATTATAGTGTAAACACTGAATGGAAAATTTTGATGACCTATTAGTAATTATACAAGTAATTCACAAACCCAAAAGGAGCAGGGAGGGTACAGTAGGTGGCTTATCATGTAAAATGCACTAAATAAATTATCACTAGAAGCTCAGATGATATCTTTTGATAATTATGGACCGAGGGGTAACTTTTCACTCAAAGGATATATAAATATCAAGTCATGATATAGCATGACCATTGGTGTGTGTGTACTTTTTCTTCAAACAAGTATTATTTTCCATTTCTGAAATAAGATGTCTGAAAAAGAAAGAGAATGAGCATGGGCTGATTACAGCAAATGTTCTAAGAATTTCTAGAAAATGAGGATGGTCATCAAGCATGGACAAGATTTTTCCACTACAAAAAGAGTAAGCAAAACAAAAGTGACAGATGCATTAAATCGTCTTATTGTCCTGCATAAAGACTAGGCAAGATGCAATGTCAATTAAATGTTGCATATGCAATGGGCCTTGCACACACTGCATGTGGCCAGGGCTGTCGTTAGGGGTTTGCAATTATTTTCGAGTGCGATGGCCCTGACTGTGGCAAACATCACGATGCCATGTAATGGGGTCTCCCATAAAGGTATTCTTCCAGGCAAACCAGTTCCATGCCTATGAATCATACTGCATGTATATCTGTAATCTGATGGCCATAAAATTTCGCCTATAGAAAGTACACTTTTCATCAATACTGTTAACAGTGAAGAAAATTTCTAACTATACCCGAAATACAGGCTATTTGCTTGTTTACATTTCACTTTTTGTCATCTCTCCTTTCACCAAATGTAGTTCTGCAAATATTAATTGCCAAAATGTATATCTTTTGGTATTATCAGTCCTTCATTCTTAATCCCTTTATAAACATAATGAAAAGTACTTGGCTTAAGCTAACTGTCCTGAATACACCTTTTATATATGTATAAATGGGATGTATATTGATTTTGTCTGTAAATGAGAACCATTGTAGGTGTGGTATGCCTTTCCGCTAGCATACGAGAAGCCACTCTCACAAGGCAAGAGTGTTGTTTGAAATAAGAAAATGACAAATGTTACGAAAAAATTACAAGAATGATTGGGTAAGATTTATGAGCAGTTAGATGCTTTGGAACAAGATACTTAGTTCAATTCTGTTGACTGTCATAAATACTGAACTAAGCATACTGCAATGTGCTTTGGCATGTTAGTCACATGTATACATCTTTTTCTACTATGTATTCTATTGTGTGTCGAATAGGCCACGTATACATAAAGAGTTCACACTTATTTGTACAGTTAGTTATATACATGTTAGGGGTGATTTTGTTTAATTTCTGGGTACTTATAGTTATTTCTATTGTTTGTGTATGACATCTGAACACTGGGCAAATTAAATTTTATTGTTGTACAGTGTAGTCATTTGAAAAGTCATTGGATGCTTTAGAAAACATGGTGTAAGGAGGTGATTAGTTTGATGATGGTCTACATGGGCCACCAATTCAAATACAGATCTACTAACATGGTAAAGGTCATGTGCAACATTCTTGATATAGAAACTAGCATGTTATTTATATTTTTACGTTATTTTATGGAAATAACATGAAGTGTCATCCTCTGCATATCTCAAGTACATATAGCAGCATGTATGTTGCCAAGGTGTGGTCATTTCAGTGTAAAGAAACTACACCAACAGCAGAAATTATGGTTCACCACTGAACTCTTCCCTTTTCTGAAGCCCTGAATGGAACCTATCAGCACAAAAAGTGAAGTCTGTGTGTTACTATTATACCATTTGGACCTGACAATATTTTCATTAACAGTATCATAGACTCAAGTGAATGTAATCTGGCTAAGTACCTGAGAGTTACACTGGATACAATGGCCAGTATTATCATTGTCTCAAATATTTTCTTTCAGTTCTTAGGACATATATACATCCATATATGATAATAATGTGGCAACTGCAAATTTCCAAATTATCAACTGAACTATGTCACAGGGAGGGACTGGGATACAGATAAACTGCAAGTGGCAATGCTAGCCACATGTTTAACCTCATATTATCAGCATCACTAACTGTATACATATATTGAAAGTGATCATATAGATTATTTACAGATTGTGATTTAATATCCAAGTCCCCACAGTGCAAAATTAAATGCAGAGTACAGTGTTTGTTCCATATTGTATTAATTGATGGTTCTCTCTGTCAGCATTCCTGAAGCTTCCTATTACTTACAGGTATATTTCTTACACAAAAGTATATGTGTTACACCAACTCACAATCCAGAACCTTTTTATCTTCCCTATGTGCTTAAGTGTCAACTTATGTCTTGTAACATTATGTTCATCATGTATTCATTTTGCGGCGAAGAGTTCCCACATGCTTTCTTTCGTGAAAGAAACATAAATGGAAAATATTAGACCATACTTACATTTGGCAGATTTTGCAATCAACTCATTACAAAGGATACCAAGAAAGTGGTCAGAGATATAAATTCAAGACTCATGAATTAGTACAGTTCAGAAAAGTAAATTACTAATTTTGGATGAATGGATGGATGTGCAGACAGACACATATAAGAACATAGCCTTCATGGGGAGAAATATTAATAATTACTAGCCTCTGAATAACTTAAAAATAAAATCCCACATTTTGTCAGCACAATTCTTGTTTTCTCAGGCAAGTTAGATTTTCTTCCCACAAATCCACTGGGCACTACACTTAGAAGCCTGATCTGAAATTAGCGGGTTCCTGTGTGTTATCTAACCTGCCTGAAAGAAACCTGCATATAAAAACTGCTGCATTTTATTCTGAAGTTCTTGAGAGACAGTGGTAACGTAATAACACAGCCTGATCTGAAATTAGAGGGTCCCTGTATGTCAGGCTATCATGTATTTTGGGCACTCAACTCACACAAATTTTTTTCCTTTTCATATTTAAAGTATAGCAATAGTGTTGTTTGATGGACCTATTTTTGGAACACTTTAATATTGTGGAATTGTCAATGGTTTTCATGTCAGACATGTGATTGTCTTATTATAATAAACATCGCGTAGCCTGGTATGTAGATCGTGCTGCTAGCAAAGATAAAAGAGTAATATATAAATTGAATGTCACATGGCTAAGCTAAGCATATATAAATGTATTTCATGATAAAAACATGGCATTTAAACATTATGTCAAAAATTATTGTAAAAAAAAGCTCCTTTTTGAACACATGGAATTAAAGTCAGGGTTAGTAGAATCTGAGTTAGGATATTGTAAACTCACTTGCCATGCAGCTGCCACAGGGGCTCAAATCATTGCTTACAATTTACCTGTCATACATGTACTATATAATAATACAGCTATTATGAAGAAGAAAAATTTATGTTGGGGTTCAAGGGGTCTGCATAGGTCCCCTTGTATGTCCAAGGCAATGCTCTGGTAGGGGACCAGGCGGACAACCCCCAACAAAAATTCCTGCATACATTGTATAAAAACATTAACAAACACTGCTCAGCATCTGCTATCCTATCACACATTGGAACAATATTTGGGAATATGACAGTCACTGCTGCAGTCAGACATACTGTTACTAGTAGCTTCTCCAGATGGTTCGGTTTTGCCACTGAACTGTATAAAGAACTTGTCCATATTGTACTGTGAGCATTTCTGTTTAAAAGTAACACATGTTTTGGTGACCTAACATGATCTTCAAGAGCAACTAATCCATGACTGCTCTAATTTATTTGCTTTGTACACAAACTGCATAATGCCTGTCCCATTAAGTAACACTTGGCTAAAGTGTCGCCTAGTTTTTAACCAGTACCAGGTCGTCTAAAACCATCTTCAATTCTGCACAACGTTCAAGTCAATTTATTCTTCATGTCTTTGTCAATTTCCTTCCCTCCAGATTTCTCATTTTTCACTAAAATACTCATTTATCAATGTGTTTTAAATCATGAAAATTTCTTCAGTTACCATCTTTTTCAGCTTCTTTTTTCTCACAAAGATCAATGCAAAACATTGTTTGATTAGTGGAATATTACTAAACACAGTCTTTTTCAGCCAGACAATAAATGTATAAATTATTGGCAAATGATTATGTAGTTCTCATCTTTGTGGATCCATAGCTTAAACCCCCCACCCAAATTTCTCCTCAAATTTTTGCTGATCACAAAAATGACCATGGGGATGAATAAATCCACTGATCTACAGAGAATTCACAGCCCTGATAATACAAGGGAGGACACTTCTCTCCTTTCTCTTGCTACCTATTTAAGACTCAACGCTATTATTTCAAGCTACATTTTGCATAGCATAATAAACTTGGTACCAATGTTTAGCTCAGGCATTTGCCTTTGCATGTCTACCCAAAGACTGGCTTACTATCATGCCTTTAAGAAATGCCAAACCATTTTCCATGTTACCATTCGACATGGCTGCGATTACGCCCACTTAATATACAGGTAAAAACGTGCTGAATGGAATATTGCCCTCTCATTTCCCAACTGAAAATAACTTATAAATGGGTACAGTATGTCATTTTCTTTTGTCCAATGAAAGGGCAGTATTCCCTTCAGTGAGTTGCACTTGCATATTCAACAGGTTCAATCATGGCCATGGTAATCAAGTAGTAGCATGGCAAAGTGGTCTGGAATTCCTTAAAGGTATGATAGTAAGCCAAACTTTGGAACAGAATAGAAAGTTGCACTCCTGAGCTAAACAAAGAAACCAAATTTATTACACTATGTGAAATGCAGCCTCAAACATCAGCGCTGATTCTTACATAGGTTGCGAGAGAAGGGAGAGGTGTCCTCCCTTGTATTATTATACAGTGGGCATGCTACCAGGCGAAGTGTGTGATTAAGTCACCTTAAAAATGTAAACTTCGCCTTCTTGTTAGGAAAGTGAAAACGACTTTACCCTGTGATTTTTTTATAGGTACATTGACTGACAATAGTTTTTTAGATGCCCCCTCACCTTAGCCAGGTTAGTTCTTGTGTTGTGTTGTAGCGAAATGTATTCATGAAACCATCAAGTAGCTAGTATTGTTATCAATTATAGGCTGACTAACAAACTCTTGGACGTTCACAGGCATGTGTATTGATAGCTGATTGACCATTAACCCTTTCCCAAGTAAGTTGGCAACTATTACTGCCCAATTTCCACACATTACCCTTTCATGATAAAAACATACAAACTTGTGTTTCAAAAATTTAACAACAGTATGTAAACAGCAATTTGTGTTTTAAGAACAGGATCGGTGATCTGGATATTTTAACTGCCTCGTGTACACTACTGTGTCCTAAAATTTGTTTGAAACACTGTGTCTGGGAAGTACCAGTTTAATAGATTGTCTGTTTTCGTAAACCATTGGGCAAATATATTAGAAAAATATACAATTCATAGAAAGGGAAGCCTAGGTATTATGTTATTGAAGATTTTGCTTTAAAATGCAATTATGTTCGTCGGAAATGTATGGGCCAATGCTATGTTGTCAAATTCGTAAGAAGCACTGTAAGGTTATGATTGTTTTCCGACTGGACTCGTATTTGTGAAAATAAGAAAAAAAACAGAAGCAAATACTATTTAACCAAAGCCTAAATTACTGTAAGTATGTAAACAAATAACAGAACCATAAATTTGCAATCCTAGCAATGGACTGTTGTAATGAAGCTATATAAAGCGGTTACATTACCAAAACCTTTCCTTCTAAAAATAGATGCGCTCGCAAGTCTGTGTTGATTCAGTTAGAAAGAAGGGTTTAGTTCATATACCAGCTATAAAGGAGCCATGTCTGTAATTTTATGCATTTCATTGTGTTATGTATGAATGGTTATGCAAAAAAAATGGTGTCCGAAAACAAACCATGTCCGAAAACATACAGTAAATATGGTGTATGTATGTATGTATATATATATATATATATATATATATATAGTTTCTTGCTTCATGTCCACTTCTCCCTGTTGAGCTCTCACTTCTCCCTATTCTGTCCAAAAGGCAAAGTCACTTCTCCCTAAAATTCAAGTCCAGCTTGACCCTGTGTGTGTGTGTGTATATATATATATATATATATATATATAGTTTCTAGCTTTGCTTCCACTTCTCCCTGTTAAGCTCTCATTTCTCCATTTTCTGTCCAAAAGAAGTCACTTCTTAAAATTCAAGTCTAGCTTGACCCCTAATTATATAATACATGTATGACTGATAGTTGCATTTTAAGCAACAATACGAACCCATGGCAGATGTCTGAAAATTGGGGGTGATCATAAATATTGTTGTATTGGTATTGTTGTATTTACTGTATCTGTGGAAGAAAGAAAAGGTATATAATTATTTACTGTAAGATATTCTTTCGCACACTTACTGCTGCATGTTGCAGAATACCCAGACGAAGGAAATCGACAATACTATTGTTATCATTCTTAGCCATAGTCCTACAACATAAGACGTATGAGATGATATTTTTGTTTTTGTGCTACGTCTGACTGCCTAAATAATGGCCTTGTGTTCCCTAGTCGACTGACAGAAGAAGGAGAGGTCAAATTTTCAGGAATATCTCACCCAATTGACAGTCAATATAAACGATCTTCCACAAATTTAAGTCTAATTGATTATACTTACAGAGGTCTCACCAGGATTTTACAACTTGGAGTCCAGGACTCCTATTTTGGTAAAAAAAGGAGTCCCACCAGCAAAAGTTGCAGTCCCCTCCCATAAGTATATTGGGCATACCTGAAATGGCTAAATGTCCAGATGAGAAAAACATTAGTTGTCACTGAGTTTAATTTTCAAATTTCTTTACACCACTGATATATAGTTCTTGTCCATTAGAGTCAAACTGAATTTTGTCAATTCAAGGAAAGGCCTTATTCCAAACACTAAGCAAGGCATCACACACTTTCTTACACTTGGCTACTATTCCATCTAAACTATAAGTTCTAGCAACTTTAGCACTCTTCTGAATCTCATTACAATCTTCATCAATTTGCCCTTCAACCCCAAAATACTTATCCAGATTTGCAAACGGCATTTAGTCTAAGTCTTGACATGTTTTGTTTTCAATGTCACATGCACTACTTATCCAGCTATACCATGAAATGAACAAGATAATGAAAGCTAAGTTGTTCCCTTGATGTGCTCTTATAATGACAACATGTACATCTCTGGGTCTTTCTGCCTCTGAATTCAGTCACTATAAATATCAGCACATTTCCCACCACTCAGCAGCTAGTCAAAGTCTTTGAACTTGACACCCAGCTATTGCATCATGTTCTTTTAATGTACTCTCATAATGACAACATGTACATCTGGGGGCCTTTTAGCCACTGAATTCTGTCATTGTAAATATCAGCAGAAGCTAAAATGATCAATTGATCAACACATTTTCCCACTCAGCAGGTGGTTGAAGCAGGATTGGCAAGCCATTTAACTTTCCAACCAGCTACTGCATACATATGTAGGAGTCCTGGGTAAGTGATTTTCTGCATCCCAAATATGCATGATTAAGCATTTCCAAGACCTATGTACTTATTTGCTGTCTTTATCCTGATGGAATCAAAATCTGACAGTGGCAAATGGATGCATTTTCATGTTCTGTTCATCTGGCTGGATGAAATGTGATGGAACCCGGAAGTGCCAAAATCAGATTGGATTGAAGAACATTTTCTAAGGAAACAATTAAAATGATACTAATATTGAAAAAAGTGTTTACACAGCTTCATTTCGTTCAAGATATTTATCATCCTTTTGACAAATTTCAGAATTCCCAGCTTCCATTGCATTCCAACCAAGTGAAATGTAAATCAACAAAACTGAAAACATGTCCATTTCCTTGAGTGAGAATTTGAATTTATTGAGAAAAAAGGATGTCAGATAGGTTAAGTCTGCCTAAGATGTATGACTTTAATCTGTGGAAAAGCTTTATGATGTGCTGCCAAGTTTGTGAGATATTTCTGAAAATTTGGTCTCTCATTCCAATGTCAGTCAACATCAGAACACAGTACACAATGCCATTATATAAGAAGCAAGACACTGCACCAAAACATTAATAACATGTGATACATCTTACATTGTAGGTCTATCTTAGCATCTGCCATCTCTTCATAATTACAGTAACAACCCCGCCAATCTGTACTGAATTGTACATTGCCCTTAACGCCAAGGACTAAGTTTTAAAATGCAGTCTCCTTTATTATTTGTATATCATTCGGGCAGTAAAAAATGGTTTTTGAGAAAAGAAAACTAGAGGTAAATTTTTCCGAAACCGGAAGTTGGTTTATGTCCGCTAGGTGCCACTGAAGTAAATAACGAGGTCGAAACACGATCTATACCTTTTTGAGGACGTACCCAAAGCTGAGGCGTTCCGCAACTGTACATGCTGTATTTTAATTTTAAGCGTTTTAGTTACAGTCGACACATGTTCTCTGTATAACATATGCGTTGCTATATTGTAGCCAACATGCAATAAAATTAGGTTGATTTGCGACCCATTTTCCCCCTCCCCACGTTTTGTGGCGGTAATTCCAAAACACAACAGTTACTCCATTCTTTTGCACAAGTACAAAATGCTTCAACCAAAAGGATAAAAAATATGAATGTGTTTGATAATTCTGAATCGCCCATAATCGCAGACCAGCGTTAACAATGTATACAAAGTAAAAATTTGCCCGCATTACCAGCTTCGTCCCTTTCATCCGGTTTTGCGTCTGTTCGAATAGAACCAAGACACAAGAAAGATGTGTGTGAGAAACTTTGTCACGGAATTTTTTTAACGGTGGGTTGGGTGGGGTGAGAAAAATAATGTTACGTATTGTATACCTAATATTATATATCCATATTTTGGCTATTGATTGAGAATTATTTATGTTCCATGCTGTCCCTTTGGTAAGTTTCATGCACGAAACTTGTACAGGGGAAAACAAAGAACACAAAGAAAGTTTAGCAACACTTTCAGCATATTGTTAAACACGCTTTGAAAATTAAAAGTTGTATTAGAATAAAAGCTGAAATATTGAAAGAAAATTTGGACTAGAATTGTACAACAAACCATGCAAATACTTGCTTTAATCCCCCCCCCCCATTTATTTTCCTATTTCGTCTCCTTGTTGAATAGGATGGAAAGATACCAACATTGCTTTTGGTTCCAAAATAAGGCTGATGCGCTCGATTGTCATATCCATCATTCCAGTGGCGTAGCTTGAGGAGGGTGGGGGGACAGTTGTCACCGGGCGCCATGTGCCAGGGGCGCCAAAATGAGGAAAATACAACTATTCGTTATCTCAGATGCACTCGAAGGAGGCGCCAAGTTTATGTTTTGTCCCCGGGCGCTAAGTACCCTCGCTACGCCACTGCATCATTCTGTATGCTTGTGAAACATGGACGCTCACATCATATCAACAGAGAAGGATTCAAACCTTCGAAATGAGATGCTACCGCAAGATCTTGGGCATCTCATACATTGACCATGTAACCAACGAAGAAGTCCACAACAAGATCCAACGAGCCTTCGGATCCTATGAAGACCTCTTGACCGCTATAAAAAAGCGCAAACTGAAGTGGTACGGTCATGTCTCCAGATCATCTGGACTGGCAAAAACAATCTTGCAAGGCAAAGTGCGAGGGTGCAGAAGAAGAGGCAGACGGAAAAAGAGGTGGGAAGACAACATTAAGGAGTGGACAGGTATGTGATCTGGAGATTCCCAAAGGGCAGTAGAGAACAGGGAAAGATGGAGAGAATTGGTTGTAAAGTCAACTGTGGTGCCCCAACGACCTCTTGGGTTAAGGGATTGATGATGATGATGATGATGAATAGCAAAAGCAAAATTCGCAAATTTATTTTTCCAAGAAAATGTATCATTTATAACTTTATTACTGTAGAGAAATTTCATACGTTATTATGAAACATTACATAACGTAATCACGTGATAGGTTATTCAGATCCTGGATGGGCAGAAATACATGAAAATTCGGTGCGGATGGAGTAAAACAATGTTCAAAACATCGAAATTTGACATATACATGTACTAAAATATATGTAAAATTTGGATCATTTGTATTTTTTTACCTTAATTCAACACCCTTCACTGCTCCTATATATTTTGCCTGTAACTGTAATTGTATTAACATTCGACATTTTACATTTATATTAAATATTAACGAGTTATATGTAGTATTCCTCAGTAGTATTCATAATTATTTTTGTGTGATATACTTTTCATTCACGTTTAGATTTATTCATTTATATACAGTACTTTCCATTCATATTCGATTTTCTTTTGCATTCATAGCGAATGTTTATCGTTTGTTTGCAATAGTACGTTTTATTAATATTTAAAATTGGATAATTTGACAGTATTAGCTACACCAGGCGACAACTGGTTGGAACTAATAAACTTAGGAATGTGCATTTTTATGTCCATGAGGCTTGTTGTTTTTAAAATCGGCTGGGGGGTACACACAAACTGGAGAGTAAGTATATAATATAGGTACAATCACAACACCTTTGACCATAACCGCCGGTGTGTTAATCAAGTACCAATGCACCATCTCCAACGTGTATACACTTTAAAATCCTTAAGTGTCCAATATATTAAATATTTTACTGTCTAGTTCACTACTCAAACACTACTCAATAGACGTGTCGAGTATATTAATCAGTTTACTATATACTTCACATTTGTATGGATACTACTACTCAAAAGATGTGTCCAGTATAGTCAGTATTTTACTACATGCTTCACATTTGTATGGTTGATGCTACTGAAAAGACATGTCCAGTATATGGAACATTTTACTCAATACTTCACATTTGTATGGATAATTCTATTCAAGAGACGTGTCCGGTATAATAAACATGCTGATTTGTTGTTTTAAATCATGCCGACCTTAAAAGTCTTATCTTATCTTATCTTAATTAATTAATTAATTAGTCCGATAAATCAACGCCCCAAATCTGTCTTGATACTGATGGACAATCCGTGGGTCTGATGTCACCTGTTTTTTTTTTTGTTTTGTTTTGTTTTGTTTTTTTAATGTACAATTTTGTTGCATGCAAATATTTCCGGAACACATGTGCGTGCCGTTTAGACATTTGCCGGTGTTTGGTAATAGCCATATCTAGCGCGAAATTGAAAATGGCCACTAGCCAGAGGGTTGTACTCTTCCACGTAGATTTACAAGTCGCCAAACATAGGATTTGATCCGGAAATATTATGTACATATCGCCAAAAGAACCTTTCAGGCAACGGCTGCGAGAAATACCAATAAGTGTATAAAATGTACACCGATGTGAGCAGACATGAAGCAGATGTTTGCAGGTTGTAATGAATAGGCAATGTCAATACATAAATCGCCAGTCATTATCATTATAAGTGTGAGGCTAATTTATCGGCTTATTAAGAGACGAGAGCGAATCCAGTTCGATCCTGTCGCTTTTTGATCAGCAGCTTGGGTGGCCCTTATTTCACTAAAAACTTTAAGTTTTTCTCGGACTTCAAATATCGAATCTAGTAATCTGATTGAGTAGGATTTTATCCTTTCGGACTACTACATTCCAGAGTTGAAGTTGAGGGTGAAAGCTTAAAATGTATATTGACACCGGGACCAGTTTCAAAAATAGTCTTGTATACCTTGATCACTGATTGGTGCCCTCCAGTTCCCTCTGCAACATTGACGTAATGCATTAAAAAATGTTATTGTTGTAAATATAGTAACCAGTCATCACAGTCACCGGAACCAAATAAAATTGTATCATTTTCGCTGATGGGTGAATGATATAGATCAAACACTTTATTAGTTCGCCTGACCAAGGGCCAAGCGGCCTTAGGGCATGACCATGCGTCCATTTTTTGGCGCACTATCGAAAATAGAATTACCAACCACAAATTTATTTAAGTGATCAAATCCGTCCATAGCTTGTTTCTTGAATATCTAAATGAAAATTTTTCACTGATTATTGTCTCCACTTCCTATAATTAAGATCACTGAAAACCAACAATTTATTTTTGTCTCATACAGCAAAGATTTTTTTTTTTTCAAGACAAGCCATTCACTAACGGCTAACTTCAAGGCAACATTGTCGTCAATATTGAAGAGTTGAAGCATGGTTGCAAAAAGTACTTTCTTGAACAACAACGTGTTTGAAGTTCTTTTGAGTATGTATAAATATTTCTTCTGTCCCTTCTGTGTCTCTCTGTGTGTGTGTGTGTGTGTGTGTGTGTGTGTGTGTGTGAGAGAGAGAGAGAGAGAGAGAGAGAGAGAGAGAGAGAGAGAGAGAGAAAGTAAAATCAAGTTCCGACTCAGTGAAGTATGCACGAGTTTAAGAAAATTCTGATCGTTTCTTTTTTTCTTCTGTTTATTATTAGTGTTGGTGTCACTAATTGTGTCATCTTCATGAAACAGAATAGTAGTAGTTGTAGTAGTAGCAGTATTATTATTATTATTATTATTATTATTATTTTAATATCTTGCATCTGATTGGCTAAACTTGCGAATACTCTGGAGGTCAGATTTGTGATCAGATTTCTCACCAAATTTGGTATGTAAGTAACTATCATCAACAGTGGTGGCTCATGAGGGGATGGGGAGTGCAACGTTTGGCAAAATGCAGCAGCTTTCATAGGTTTCGTCCATGGACCCCCACTTTAAGAGTTCCATTCCAAAGACACCATGCCTGCTTCTTTAGGGGCCCCCACATACCCCAACCAAAAAAAAAACAAGAAAAAAACGACATTCCTGGATCCATTCAGATTAAGATCTGATAAGAATTCGATTATGAGCAAGATCCACTCATATTATTGAGGATCTAGGCTAGTCAGATGGTGGGAATCAAACCCACAACTTTCTGGCCGCGAGTCCAACACCTTAGCCAAAGAGCCACTACAGCTGTCTTGGGTGGGAATCCCAGTATATTCCAAATTTTTACTCCAAGAGCTATACACCAATGGAATAAGGACATACAAGGGAATCCAAGTTGGCTACACACATTATCTCTCTTTGTAATGGCTAGTAAATGTATACATTTAAGGGTGGGGATATTAAAAGTTTTTAAGATATGGATCGGGACCTAGTCCACTGGGGTAGAGAGAGAATAAGGGGGCAATAGTAGTACTATGTGTCGGTATGGGAAGAAGTAAGAATTAACATTACGTCGGAGGCTGACACGCAAATGTCACTATGGGGACAGATGAGAATTAGACACTGAGATGTCACTTGGGGAACAAATGGTAATTTAAGAAGGAAATGTTACTATTCGGAAAATAGGGTATTTAAATTTACGTCTCCATGTTGATTAATTTATAGAGACAAAATAAAAATGAAATGTAAAATAGTTATTTGCTTTTCAGTGCTTAGTGATCTACTGTCCAATACCTCATACATAATATCCAATACCCCAATTTTACTATCCAACACTTAGTGATCTACTATCCAATACCCCAGATTTGCTATCCCACAAGAAGTGTGTCAGCACCGAATATCCATCAAATAGGGTAGGATGTAAAAGAAGGCTGGTGAATTCACACTATTATATATATAAGAGAGTTGGAGAACACACACACACACAATACGATCAAACAGTGGCGTCACTAGGGGGATGCGGGGATCCGGACCTCACCGGGTGACATCATCAGAGGGGGTGACACCAAAATGACTGTCTATAAAATTTTTGAATTTTTCTGCAGGAAGGAGGTCCATGTGGGTGACACCGTGAGTTACCGCACATCACTGTCTATAAAAGTTTTGAATTTTTCTGCAGGAAGGATGTCCATGGGGACACCATGAGTTATCGCACTGGGTGACACCAACCCTAGTGACGCCACCGCAATGAAACAAACCATAAGTTAGACATGAAGGAAATAAGAGGACATTTCATTCAAATTCATTTTCACATTCTTTATATGTATTTGTTATTTTTTTCTTCTGTTTTTGATGCTGACCACTCCGACTTGTTCTCTTTTTTCTTGGGACACTCGGAAGACCAATGTTTTTTTTTTTTTCCCTGGCAATGATAACATGTATCTTTGCTTTTATCTCTCTTTTCTCCTTTTGTAAAGGTTCATTTTCTTTGATTTTATCGACGATCTGGAGCCCAGTTTCCATTTTCCTGTCAGACATAGAAGGTATCATGACTTTTATTTCGATAAGAGTAATCAGAGATCTTGTTGGGAGCATGCTTTCAAATGACTCTTTGTATATCTCTGACAAGAAGTGTGCTCTATTGTGGCTCTTCCATCTTCACAGATTAAAACTGAATGGATGTATTCTCGTAAGTACAGGTTGCTCTAAGTATATAGGGGGAGATTGTGTACCCTTGTCAAATCAAATTTTGAATCATGATGAAACAATCAAACCTATCCATGGTGAAACTAGAAGCCAAGCTGCAACGAAGATCACGCTAGTGATTGTGAAGAAGACATCAGTGATCCAGATGAAGCCAAGCTGCAACGAAGATCACGCTAGCGATTGTGAAGAAGACATCAGTGATCCAGATGAAGCCAAGCTGCAACGAAGATCACGCTAGCGATTGTGAAGAAGACATCAGTGATCCAGATCCAATACCAGATACGTCCACTACAAGACCGAGTGAGTGAAGATCAACCAAGAAAGCTGCTCGGTAACCCCTGAAGATTATTTTCATATTCAAGCAACCCCAAAAAGTGACTGCCAGAAAATTTTGAGCCACTACCTATACATACACGGCCAAATTTAACGAGTTCGAGTCTCAAGTTACAGCAAAGAAAAGTAGAATTTATTGTTGCCAATGTTAGAGGAATTGAAAGGACAGTGCCAAGCTCAAGATCATGATTGTTTGATACTATCTGTTTGAAATTTACTGTGTGGATAGAATTTAGTACACCTACAGAATTAACTTCTCCCAAAATCTTCGAGGAAGTTCAAAACGTCCCAACAATCAGATGATAAGCTTGACATGACCGATAGAAAAACAACTCTTCCCATTACACATATTTTGCCGACGAGGGAAAGCGCCAACCGCAAAAAAAAAGTTGTATCGGTGGATCAGTTTTCCAGGACCAAAGGAAATATCTTCCAGATTAGCAACCATCAAGATCAAATATGTTTAGACTGCACATCGTAGTGGCTTAAACTTCTGCAGAGAAATATGACACAGCAGAATTGGAAAGATAATGGATACGCATTAGAAAATCGGACAGACCGAGCAACAGGGAGAATCAAAACTCCTCTGGAACAAGCAGGAATTTGAAAGAGACCGTGTGTGGAGTTAGTGAAACGCAAAACCTTCAAAGCCAACTGGCTTCTCGTTATACGCTGAAAATGTACCTTTAAGTTCTTCGTGGAGATCCCATGTTTTGAGGGCTAACTTTTTCAGAGGGAACAATATTCATGTCTATGATCGCCAAAAGATTTCGGCGCTGTTACTACTATCATAGGATTTCTCAGACACGGATTCTATTTTGTCAAATGTGACCATGGATTTAACAATAGGATGCAACATATTCATTATGGAGAAAGACGTCGCTGTTTAGTCTTTGGGCACTGCATTCCTCAAGGAAAAGTACGAAATCTGTGCTGTACTTGCGAACGAACATTTGTCAGTGCAGCATGTTTCATGAAATCTCATGAAACAATTCCAACAACAGAAGAGTGTTTAAAATTATTGACAGCGTGTTCCACTTGTTAACATATTGTTTAACAGGTAACAAGTCACACGTTTGTCCAGGAAAGAAAAGATATTGGTTTTATTTTTTACCAAGTCCTCAAGTTCGATCAACAATGTTACTTTTAAGTATATGATAATGAGCTAGAGAAAGTAGTGAATGAAAGTCAGACCAAGAATAAGAAACGTGTGAATTTTATCTTTCTTTCCTTTGAATGTTTTCCAGGGACTTGAATTCACGTTCCTAACTTTTCTGTGGCTCATCGCACTAGCAACAACTGCATTCAAGAACCTCTGTTTACTAACTGTTGAAATTGTAGCGTGATTCGGGGTGGGTGGGTGTGAAAATAAATGTCATGGCTCTCGGACTATTTCTGATTTTGCCGAGTGGGTTTTAAACCCCAACGACGACAAATGCGGCGAAAAGGAGTTGCATCGTTACAGGAACCGTCATGTTTCACAATTTCTCAGGATATGAGGACAATTAATTTTGAAATATTATTCATAACAAGGAATCGAATTTGTAATGGTCACCATAAAGGGAGACATTAACATTAACTTTAAAGTAGGAAAAGTACTTAAAAGATTCTTTGTGGAGGTAAGCGGTATTACTGTTATAACGGTTTACCGCAGTATTTCTCTTTCCGGTACCACGATACTAAGTCACTGTACCGATACTTCGGTAATTTTCATCTAAAAGGAATATAAGAAAATTCATGAGTAATATTATTAATTTAATGATATTAGCATCATAATTTCATTTTCATGGCAAAATTATTGAAATATTTTTGCTAAACTGTTGCATTTGTCACAAACAAATTTTGAATAATACACATATAATTAAATGTGGGCATACGTGGCACATGTCAAACATATGCTCATAAGATAATATGTTTAGCATGTGCCACTTACTCCAACATAGTGGCCAAATGGGATGTTGTGAAATATATTCGCACCAAATCCAACTTTTGGAAAAGTTTCGAACTGAAAAGTGTTTTTCTTTGAAACTAATTTATTGATAATTCACACTGTCAATGGCATTCAACCAGCCAAGCACCGCTGTCTGACTTATTTCCAGTAGGTGCTTGACTCTGTTTTTATCCTTTTAGACCTATTTCTTTGATAGCGATGAACACCCTTCTAGCCTGCTATTTTTGGTTTAAAACTAAATATTCATAACCAATAACATGTTGACACGTATTCCTAAGATTTTCCCAGAGTCATTTTGAGAAATTCTGTGAGGATGAATTTAGTCTCTTATAAGGTAAGATGAAGGATAAGACCTAAGTAAACCAAATGTTTTCACTTACCGGATACAGGCGTCAAGTCTGTTGTAGCCCGTATGTAGAAATTATCAATTAGCGTATATTAATGTGTTAAGTACATGTATTCCTTTGTAAGAATGAGACTCATTCTATAATTTGCAGGAGAGTAGTTGTTCTTTTTCTGATTGAAAATTACGCACTTTTTCGAGTCTGCTAGATATTTGTATTGTTTCTTTAGTGTATTTTATGTTTGTTGGTCCTCTAGGACGAATGTCATCCCTGGGCGTTGGCAACCCACTAAAGGTTTCCTTACATATTATATCAGCGTTCCTAGTAAATTGTCAGATTAAGTGTCAGCACTTACTATTTGTGTCAACAACAAGCCCTCTCCTATCAAAACCATGTTTTTCTGCAGTTTGTTAGCTGTAGTGTAGACCTTGTGGCTCATGCACGACTGAATTTGTCAAAAGTGTGTGAGAACACATATCACGTTTGGTCGATCGTCCTCCACAATGTATGGTGTGATGTTATAAAGAGTGGCGATCAGATAACACGTTACTGAAAAAAAGTCGTTCCATTTTCTTCGTAGAAGGAATTGTCCGCGAGGACGATGGAATCGTATTTAACTTTAATCAAACACATCTCATGTTCGATGCTATGTTAGGAGAGATGAAGAAGAAAACTTTGGTTTAGATGAAAATTACATCAGCGTAATGAAAGTATTATTCATATTACTCTAAATTCATTTCAACGAAGTTAAAGCGCATCGCACCATCAGTCTCAATGCTAATATTGTTTAAAAGTCCAAGAGATAAATCTCAGGTTCAGGTGTTGCCAAAATATTTAGGAACACCTTCTCACTTCCGATTATTTGAGATTTTATACAGATTTGTGTCACAATTAGCATCCAGATGGTCTAGACAATTTACAGGGTTGCTTCCTCGCTTTCATCTGTCTACAACTATGACAACATAGTTCACTTTTACCTTTCTGGGAGCATTCAATATGACTTCATTTCAATTTTCTCCTCCTGAAAAATTGATTTGTGCACTGTATGCCATCATCCACGAAAACAACGCTTAAGAACGACGTCAACCGTTGATGGAAGCTAGTCTCGAAGAATTGTTACGATGGTTTAATTAACAGCACACCATTCCATATTAAACAAAATATTTTATCTTCTTAAAATAAAAAATAATTTTAAAAGTTAACATAAATTAGATTCATCACAGCTGACTTAAACAAGAATCGATCCTTAAACCACATCAAAACAACAAAAAAAACAAAAAAAACAACAGCATCCACCACTAAATCAAAAATCATTCTGAAACCAGGTGGAAGTGTAACTTTAGTGTCGAGGCTTAAAAAAAGCCAATTAACATATAAAAAAGACAAGAAAAAAAAAAGAGGTACAGCAAATTCACGTTCGAAGAAGAAGAAGAAGAATATACCAACAGAAAACGTCCCCTTCATGAAAGAGAAGTATTGCCGACAGACCATTAAGGAAAACAAACCTTGATCCGTGACGTTCTCTACTTCCACTTCTTCTCCGTTAATGATGACGCCAAACAAAATGAGACCTCTATTTCCCAATATGATAAGACAAAGGAAACCCATTTCTAAAGAAAACATTACTCCATCGACGTATTCTTCTTCTTCTCTAAGAAATATATATAAGACAGAACAGGCATGCTATAAACTTTTCTGGATTTGTCCAAACAAGAACTGGCAGGATTTGCTCCATCAAGAATACCAGTAGTACCTAAAGTTAAGGTCATTCGGCGTCACAAAAATCATTTCAGACAAATTTCAGTGCCAAAGAAGAAGTGTTCGATAAGATGTACTTAAGTTTTTCCTCAGGTCACAAAATTGCCATCCAAAGAAGCCTTTCCAAGAAAGAAGAATGGGACTCCCTCCTCTTTTAGTTAAATATTGTTATGTATTGTCAGTACTTACAAATCAAACGCCTTGACGTGAAACCAGATCATTAAAAATCACGTAAAGTAATTATCAATAGTGTGTGAATGCTTTTTGAACGTTTTGAAAGGAACGCTTCCTTTGACCAAGATACAGAAATAATGCTTAGTATGACATCGCCACGTTCTTCGCCACACGTTAAAAAAGAAAATGCTAATACATCAAAGGGAACAAAGTATTTATTAAACGAGGAGGATTTCTACCTATGTTGAGAGGACCATTTTTAAAAGTGGTAGCTTCTTTGTTAGAAGAAGATAAAAGATCAACCTTTTCTCGAAAGACACCACAGTTGCAGCCTTGGATCTAAAGCAAGGACGAAAAGTAACTGTTCCCTCCAGTATAAAAAATTTGTTGACACCTTCTAAACGAGAAATAAATTGAAAGCTTGGACCCAAAAGATGACGTGGACACTTATTCAGCAGCAGAATAATTGAAAGAAGGAAAGAAAGAAAGGGAGAAAAGAACCGATGACTATTTCTACTCCTATTGCCTGTCGGACACGCCAATCATCAAAATCCTAATTGCCACACGAACAACCTAAGATCGGTATCGAACAGTGGGTGACTTCTTGAGGAGCAGCAACAACGTGGATACACTTTTAGCCAGCATTTACTAGAATCCTGCTCATGTCACTGGCTAAGAGGAATTCCAAACTTGTATCGTGGAGCTAAAAACAAACTCAAATATTTTCGTCTGCAACATGTACAGCAGTGTTTATTAGAAGAGAAATCGACTTACACATGACACAAATCCATTCGTTGAATTGTTTTCAGAGGTAAAACGAAAGTAGCTGGGATTGATCATCAATGGTAAGCGAAATTAGCTGATGTCTCTCATTTTAGAGTCATTTAATCGAGGTTACAAATATTTGTTTTGTGTCATTGGCGTGTTCTCAAAATCAGCTTGGGTAGTTCCTGTGACATTTAAAATACGTTCAGAGTTAGTGTGAACTTCAATTCTTGGAATGCAGCTTCACAAACTATAAAAATAAGTAGAGGTCACAATATGGGGTTAGACACTACTCCATCTCCTTGTCAGAGTTTATCTCTCTTAGAACTATAAAATCAACCACTGTAGGTGTGTCGTGGAGAATGTGACCCTAAATATCAAATCGTTTGTTTTTCCTGCCATATCTTTGTAGTATATTGTGCCGTTGGAGCAGCCAGTGGAAATTTGCTTATGCAACAAGGAGATTAACGGCTGTGGACTATTTTTTCAGCAGTTGTATTGGTCATCTTTTTCGTAATCCATCGCTGAAATATACTGACATTAATAACAGCGGTCACCTCGCTAACACCAGTCACAACTCAGCTTTCATTCACAGCAGCATCTTCTGGAAAATCATCCTTTGACATCGATTGACTCCTCTAAGACAATTGAAATATGAATAATCAGTTTTGTTTAGGATAACTAGTTGACATTTTTCCCAACATTACATTATGTTTCACTGCAAAATTCTTCACTCCAAACAATTGGATCACAAAGCTCATTAGAAAGGGGCCTTGGTAGAGATCATTCATTCCACTCGAATCTGGAATGACATTGGAGATCAAACCATTTCATCCTGGAAATAATCAACGAACGATTTCAAGAACATCTGGACAAAAATGTTCCTGGCTGTTTTACGAATCCGAAACATATCCATCAGCAAACCCATGCTAATTACTACATACTTTTATTTTAATGCTCGGTTTCCGGTCGAAACGATTTCATCTATTTCCAATTATCATTTTGGCAAATTACAGGATAAAATTCGTCCAAGTGTACTGATCGAGTACCATCCACTTTCTCGTCGTCTCGGGTTTTTCCGACGCCAAAGCGCTGTCTATCATATTTTCTGCCAGTTTGTTTCCTCTCTTGGGTGGCAACACAAAGATTGCACCGAAAAGACAACTACCCATTCTGCGAATATGTTTGCTACCTTATTGAACCGAACGAAGCTAATGAATTTAATGTATGTGTATTCCAATGTCATCGAGTGCAACGTCGTACGAAACACAGCTGCTCCGTTGCTGAGAATCATTCCTTTCAAAGTGAAATCTACCATAGCTGCTTTAATGAAGGAGAAAACAAGCATCAAGTTCACTGATGATTATACATATTCATTATCTTTTTGTCAGTAAATTGTATGTTGTCAGTGTGAATATTAGAATAAAAGGAGACTTTGGACAAATTATTATATTCCCTAATGAAAATGTCAATATGAGAAAACATTTCCAAAACGATTCTGCAGTGAATGGAACCAGATGTATTATGTGTACCGAGGAGTAACTGGACAGCGAAGAAATGGTTTAGGAGATATGTTAAAATCGGCTTTTCGTACGGTAGCAACCATCCTAAAATCAACGATGACTCCAGGATTGCATGCTTTAAAAGATACAGCTTTGCAACAAGGGAACGAAGAAGATCTACAAAAAGTGCTCCATAGTTAACGAAGTCTCACAGAAGTCTTGATAAAAGTAGGAAAATAATGTGTTGATTCAAGCAGGAAAACATCCACTGGGTCACCCATACACCCCTAAAAATTCTCATCACACTCCTGATAGGCATTGTTTCGTGCTCTACGCTACAGCAAGGGCAAAAATGAAAAAGACGTTGAAAACCCTTCAGATGTCATAGACACGACCAGAAAAAGATCGATGAAAGAAGAACAGCAGTCAGTGAACTGGACGTTTGTGATTACTTAAAAAGAAAAACAATACACCGAGATTCTTGAGAACGTCTTAAGTCAGAAAATCCGATCTGTTTGCTATGCCACCAACGACGATGATGATGATGTAAGATCCCCAGCTGGTAGAATGTCATCCCATGTCATTTTTGACCACTTGAGCTCCTATCGAACTTGAAATATAACGACAAACCGAAGATTACATCGATATTAAGAACAGTTACTTGTACCTGAAAGTTAAAGTTATCAAAATGGACACCGCCAATCCATGGGATGAACCGGGAGTGGCCCTGATCAACAATTTCGTGCATACGTTGTTCAGTGAAGTGGACCAATCAGCAGGAACGTGGACAATTATCCTTACCAAGCTTACAGTGAAAACCTTTTGACCTACGGAAAGGAAGCCTATAACACATATCCGGTTACTTCAGTAGTATGGAAACCTAACACTTTGGACAAGTTCAGCACACAGCTTTGATTGTAGCTGATGATGCAGACCGCAATACTGGATGTAACGACCGACGTAAGAAAATTTAACAAGGACGCAGTTTAGAAATGAAGTATCCTTTTTACTCGGACATGTGGTTACAGGACATGTATTTGTTGAATGGAGTGGACCTACGTGTGAGATTCAATCGCTGTAGTACCGTGTTCCAGCTGGTGGCCAATGCTCACAAGTACTAAACCAACATCGTAAAAGAGGGACTCAACCTGCTGAAGTTTTGTCTAAAGTAGGAAACAACATCAGTAAGTCTCTGAGCAGATCGACAGCCAAATATCTTCTACGACGTGGAAGTGACAACATTCCCCGTGGACTCCTATCCAAGATCGAAGATGTTTTCCAGGGTCAACTACCTAACCTTTTGCCTACTGGCATCGCCAACAACGCGTCCCGCGATCAAAATCTTTCGAGTTCCAATATTTGATGTATCCGAAAAAGAATTCTCCCAAAAAGGGTCAAACATTATGTACCAGGTCATTTGAACCTAACATTGCCCAGAAAAATAAAAAAATTCGAGATCTTGCTTGACTCTGTTTGAAGCCACAAGACAATTAGGAACCAACAGCAACCACAGGAGTTTATAAGACAATTATGCATAGGATATGCATTGTTGGGGATTCAATTTCACCCCAGACAGCGACGAAAGATATTTCTACCCTATACATCAGACCAGCTCAGTATGGAACTTCAGTTTGCACTGGCTCTGGTGAACAGTGGACGTGATTTTTGTAAGCAGAATTAAATAATGCGCTGGAAATAACAGCGTCAGAGAAGTAATTCTAGACTTTCTAAACAACGTGGAGCACGAAGCCATGGAAATAGGTGATCTTAATGTTTTCTATCCAGAAAAGTTGTCACAGGCCACAAGTGGAGAAGAAGAGAAAGATACGTCATGATGTCAATGTAGATAGAACAAGAACAACACTTAGTCTCCTATTTTGCTCAGCACTTGGCCGAAAGTATGACACTTCTTGTTATGTTTGTCAAATTAAACATCCTATTCAAGTGCAACACAAATGCTTGATGCTGCGTCAGGAAGAAAACTTGGACGATTAACTGTTAGTAGCATGGGTCCTCATCACACATGGCAAGATTTTGAAAGAGTGACTGAAAAGATTGTATGACCATTCTTTACCTCCATTGACTTCTGTAGGAACCTAATGCATCGAAGCTTTCTTGCAACTGAGTACGGAGACTTCACATTAATCGACTTACTTGAAAGATCTTTCTTAAAAGAAAAATAAAGTGCAAACTCATTACTTATCATTAAACTTTAACTTACTCATCAAATACCTATGATTAACCATATGTCATCAACAAAGACGACAGTCATCTCTCAGGAAACCATTGGGTAGCCGACAACTTTCCCAAAGGTCACAGTGTGGAATATATTGATACTTATTGGACACCTCATCTGGAAGATATCATCGACTTTATGACAAGAAATGCTGTGTCCACTCATATGAGTAATATGAGATTTCAAAGATCAGATTCGTATGTGTGTGGACATTATTGTGTATATTATGTTCATGCACGCAGTCTTGGATTCCCATTAAAACACACAATGACTTGTTTTCAACGTGATTTCTCAGAGACGATGACAAAAGAGAAACGTGGTTTTGTGAAATTTATGGCTATCTGTTTACTTCAGCGCAGAAACGTAGCAAGTATCAATGTCAAGATGACAGAGTACTAGCTCACTGGAAGACTGGTCTTACTCAACAACGTTGTCAACCTTGTAAATACGTTCATTTTGCACATTTGTACACGAGAAGGAAAAGACAAGCTCTAATCCCTCTCTTGAATGATTTGTTGATCTTCAAGTTAGCAGGGTTTCTTAAAACAGAAATAAAAAATGACGGTTTAGAACAAAATATGTGTTGGGTCGTTGTTTTTTTTCTTAAATAATTTTTACGAAAATTCATTTGACATACACTTTCACATTCTCTCGTCGATCGTTTATTTTTTTTATAGGAGAGGTCTTCTTTCACTTCCACGTACCGAATCTGAGATATGATTTCATTCACATCTGTGACTATAGCATATAAAGCCAGGCCATTTTAGTTCTCCAGTCTTGACATACATCCTTGACTCCTCGACAACGGAAAATAACTAGAACTGCCAGATTGGCAAACTCTGTCATGTAATGCATTTTCTACAGAAAGTGGAGCACCTCATGGGCCGGGTGAAGGACACTGTGTGCTACTCAAACAAGCTCCACCCGATGAGAGAGTTTATTTCCTTCAGAACGGCAAAGGGACTGATAAAAAAAGTTCTGGAAGTGGGAACAGAATAGTTCAAACTTTTTTCATTAAACGGCGCATAACAAAGATTGATGTCAGCACAATATTGTCTAGCATCAACTGAAACTGGAAGTCTTGTGTAAATTCTTATGAGAACATACAAATTGGCTGTCAGTTTCCATCATGTTCCTCCGTATATCAAAGTTGCTAAAAAGTAATACTATTTAGTTAACTCCTTTTGTGCGTTATATGAGTCATAACTGAAAATGAGTCCATGACACATATAATTGTGCCCTAGTTTGTTCTGATCGAAATCAATTTTCGTGACACTATTGAACCCATAGCTTAGGACTCCGATCTTCTTCGTTGTTCCTGTAACAGCAATTAACAATGTTCATGTGAAGTAAGGCCGTCAGAGTCTATGAACATATTAGGCCAATCATAAAACGGAGACTTCGGTATCTTTGTCATGGAAAGCGATAATTTCATGCAACCATTAAGGTTCAATTTGTGTTATGACAAAGTTCCCTTGCCTGCTGCCTAGACGAATATAATGGGTTTTTTTTTCTTCTGGGGTCCATTAATTTTTGCATGAACCTTATTAAAAGTAGTAAATTGCCTATTAATATTTATTATAATCAAAGAGAAAAATACTTGTTTAGGCGCGCTCGTGCATACAACACGGTGCACTGAGTTATTGATCATTATCATCCATATCTCTATGACTAAACCACAACAGTGACTGGATGACGTTAGCATAACATTGCAAGAATAAACCCACATTGACAAGTTTAAATTGAAAATAAAAATTAGGAAAGTTCTAAACTGCATTATACGAAATTACTAATATTTTTGAAAGTACTCTCTTACAAATGGCATTCCTTTAGAACGGGAGTCATAGTTTCATTAGTATCGCTATGGGGCATTTGGAACAAGTTTACTAATTTAGATCAAAGCTTTATATACTCTATGACTTTCCATGAAATCACATGCGAGTGTATTGCTTAATCAAGTACACACAAACCAATGGTTAGCCCGTTAAGTGAAGTTACTACTCCGGAGTCAGGTCAATGCACTGCTGTATCTATCCGCCTATCACCGTGATTACTGATTGCACTCTATTCCATAAAGTCTAGTCTACGGAGCTGTTTATCTCTGTGTGAGAATATACAGCTAGCATAATATAATGCAAGGAATATTGTGTGAGTATATTATTATTATTGATTACAGCTATATATATATATATATATATATATATATATATATATATATATATATATATATATATATGCAGAAATTGTGTAGATACAATATATTTCGCAGAGAGAAAATATTATATTAGCAATCATCGCTGCTTATATTATACAAATTTCAAAAAGGTTTACAGATTGATGCGTATAGTATAGTGAAAGAATTTATGAAAATATCAAATTCATGGTTTATATCACCAGCGCAAAGGAATGTTTCTAACGTCGCTGAAAAGATTGTGTGTGAGTGTGTGATTTGGATTTTTAACGTAGCTTGAACAGTTTCTCGTCATATCGCTACGATGTCTGCAGTGTGGCAGTTTATAGTGATGTCTAGCACTGGGGCATCATGCCGCAGACATGTAGCATGATGTCCCACCCAGTCACATTATCCTGACACCAGGCCGACCAGTCCAAGCACTAACCTTTTAATGCCGAGAGCCTAGCGAGGCAGCTGTTAGTACCATTTTTATAAGTCTTTTGGTATGACTCGGCCGCGGTTCGAACTCGCGACCTCCCGCATCCGAGGCGGACGCTCAAACCACAAGGCCACTGGAGCGGTGAAGCTGAAAAGATTGATCGCTGTTCAGCTTAAATGCGTCATATAGATGTGTCAGAAAGACTCAAATACGTAATCAGAGCAACTTGATATTTTCTTCGAGTTAGGAGCATATTGGAAGTACAAAAACTTAAACGTTGGAAAGCTTATGCCAAAACAAACTTGAAAAGTCATTATGTGATATTGTTCACGAAAAATGACGTTGCTGACCTTGACTTGACCACCCAGCGTGGATAATGATACGAGTGAATACTCTCATGATGACAATGACGTAATTAGTGAATATAGTAACAGCAGCGAAGATCATTAATGATGAATTAATTTGAGAGACGTCTTTTGCATTACAATATCACAATGGCATCCACAGTCTCCAACCTTTAGAAGTGTTACAAACTGATTTACAAAGCCTCAGAAGCTCAGCAGCGCAAGCACTTGGAAAAGTTCTTAGAAATTGTTACCAAAACAATGAAGCAAACACTATCGAGGAAACTTGCAAGTACAACAAACGTAGAAGGTCTGGTCGCATTTGAGTTGGTGCTTATTTGCGCTGACATCAAGCTTGAAGATATTCCATTCAGGTTTGCAAAGGAATTTTATGATGAATCCAAATATAACAAGCCAGTTTGTTTGCAAAGCCTACTATACAATTTCTGATTACCATAATAACACAAAAGTAATGCGCATAGCTCGATGGACGTGAAATTTTAATCTATCATTTATCTATGTGCCACCTTATGGACAAAAGGAAATAAAACGGCGGCGACTGGAAAAAGTCAAAGAATTAGTTAACGCTTTGTGTATATAAGAAGTTCAATGGCATTAGGACGCAATCAGTGCAAAGGTGTATGCCTTAAGAACTATGCAGCAGAACTTGTCATTACGAATCATGTAAATTTCATTTGCTTGCATTACGTCTTGGTCTAGGTACTCGGACATGCTTTAAATGTGTTATCAGAGTACAGTCTCGTGAACAGTTTTGTCGACCATGTGGATCAGTGCGCGAGTATGATCATACGCTCCTTTAAAACCTTCGCTGAGCCTGTATTGTAGAAACACCCGACAACGTCGATAAAAAAGGTACAGAAGTCAATTAAATAATAAGCGCATTGAAGTAATTGTAGTTTCTGATCCTGATAACGTAACCGGATTTTGCACTTAGACAATGTCTTCCTTTATGCTTTACCGGGATCGTCTTGTAATAGCCATGTTAGTGGTGAACGTGTGAAAAATCGTTTAAGCGCATCTTTACCAGCTCAACGTGCTTTTATCTGCTGGCAATATCTACAATAGTTCACGCGTACTTGCATGTGTGCAGACTACTTTGTCGCCCGTGTACCTGATCATGTGGAAGAAACAAAATATTATCCTGATGAACTTCATTGGGCGTTCTCACATCAAACCATCCACAGGAATTCTTTCTTGGTCCGATAGGTAAATTTTCCACAGCGCTTGTTTAGTTAACCATGCTCGAGCAATCCAATGTGTGACGTTTGGCGTTCTCTAGTTTCAACTGGAGCATCGCCCCGCCAATAACCGCAAGGATTGTTCTATAATTTGGATAAACTCCGCTCGGAAACTAGACTTTTCTTATTCATGTTTGTTTGTTTATTAAATCAATGTATTTTACCTCCAGTGAATGTAGTTTGTCCACTAATGAGAATCTTAGCTTTCATGCCTACTTTAATGAATCATCGGGCAATTCTTTCTTCGAGTGTTGGATTGATCGCGTTCAAATCATGAATGAGATCCATGTCTGATTTTGCCGCGCACCGATATCACTTGATTCATTGTACGCGAGATCATGTTTGCAACATACAGCATCGAAGCGTTTTATAGGTTCTTCTCTGGGCTTTGATTGGTTGTTAGAATCAAGTCGTCTATCAACCGTGTTCCAGGCCCACAGTAATTTTATCTAGGGATGCGCTTTTCACCATGATATTTACTCCAAGGTGGTTGGGTTTGAGTGTCTGCCTCTGATGCAGGAGGTCTCGGGTTAGAACCCCGGCCGAGTCATACCAGAAATTTCTAAAAATGGTACTACCAGTTGTCTCGCTCGGCGCTAAACATTAAGAACTTAGTGTTAGGACTAGGCGGCCTGGTGGCAGGATAATGTGACTGACAAGAACATGATGCTTAATGTCTGCGGCATGATGCCCCAGTGCTAGAAAACCACTATAAACTGCCACACTGCTGACATCGAAGCGATATGACTCACATTGTTAATGCTACGTTAAAAATCTGAATCACACGCACAAACACATAATCCACGGTGTATCGGGTAGCTTTGTTAATGCAGACAGTAGAGCACTAACCGTGGGGCGTCAAAACAGCTATAAATGACATTAAATTGCAGGAAAATCGTTGACGGCCAGGGCTCCGCCACGGATCCCGCTGGGGCGCTCGCAGCGCTCCCCCGATTCCCTTAGAAGGTCGCCATTTACGGCACTGGCCCCGGGCGCCATTTACCCTTAGTACGCCACTGAATGCAGAAGCGACATCACCGCCGAAGCATATTTTCTAATAGAGTGGACGGTTTTTGCTCCACATCGAGCACAGATTCCAGTGATAGCAATTCGACCATTACGTATTGGAACTAGAATTTAGACTTGCAGTAAAATTTTCATGCTGAATCGCACATAATATTGTTATCTATATTTAATTTTTTTGTGTGTGGTTCACTTTTGTCCATTATTGAGATTAGATGTTTGTGTGTACCTGATTTTTGTCATGTTCTAAGTTATCAATAAATTGTTTACTGATATCTGAGTTCAAAGTCAAGCCTTATGTACAAAGTTAGAATGTTCTGGAAGAGATCTTGTGACCCATATCCTGGGCATCAGAACATTCTATACGTTTGTACTTGTGATGGAACATTTAGGATAAGTTAGGATTTAATTCACAATACTGTCTGTTCCTATTAAATTTTTACTTTGTAACTTAGAAAAATAAATTTATGTGTTGATTTTAATAAACTTGTTGGTTTCGCTTCTTTCTTTTTCTCAGTTGAAGTAGATAGAGTTGTAACATCTGGTTTGCACATATTCGTTTCTCTCTTGCTGACAAAGACGGGAACATAGTTGATTCCCGCAGGGCGACCTTCAAATGACAGCTGTACATTAGAGATCGACGTGATACAATAACAATAGTTCGTGGACGTACGATACTTGTGCGTAGTGTTAACGCTAGTAAATATGTTTACATGAAATTGTTCAGGGATTGTTTACAGGTGCTTTCGGTCTTCTCTTCGCGCGCTGCACCTGTCTCTAAGCAAGTTGCAATGAGAGTCGTTGAAAGCTTTATAAAGGTTACCGTTTTCTTTTTGTAAACTCTGGGATTGCAGGCGGTTGAATCGATTCTAGATCGACTACGACGATTGGCACCGTGGGTAGAACCAAATGTGATTACACTTTCATAAAGAGAAACCATGCCCAAGCCAGTCAAAAAAATTCCAACGAAGCTGCTCAACAACGTCTAACCGATTCAGTGTCTGCAAATGCGGTAATGGGAAACGGATTGCGGTAATGGGCTGGACCTGGATCCTAGCGGTGAAGCCACCAAAAAGGTATTAGGCGAAACTGATGCTGTATAACCAATCGCAAAATTAATGATGTATCTGATCCTGCCTTTGAAATGGACGCGCCTTTGAAGTCTGATTGAAGCAGCTGCGTTAGGGGCCGTCAGAACCGCACGCGGAATGGTAATGAAAAGGATGTTGGTTGTCGCATAGAGTCACGTAGACGAATTAAAAAGGGAAATGGTCTTCGACTACCAGGGACAACTCTCAAAATACCCTTAGGTAGAGTTCTTCGACTACCCTATAAAATTTTGATGGCAAAGTCAGTCAAGAGTTTTCGAGGTGTCTTTGGGCGGAATGAACTTGCATCGACGATCCTGTGCAAGCGGTAAACCGGTATCGTCAATCTGGATTCGACAACAGGACTTGGAACTCACTGATTTGCACACATAATAACACCTCGACTTCTGTTATATTTTGACTCGTACGGGCTTGCACCGCAATTTGAAGTTGTTGATTATTTAACCTGAAGCGGACAAAGTCTACAGCTTTTTTATTCAACACTGCTATTGAAAACTCGGATGGACGGGCTAATATGTGGTCATGTTGCTGTTGAAGCGTTGATGAACTCGTGGGAAGCAGTCCAACGCCGTAAGGATCTACTGACTTTACCTTGTCACACTTACAAAAAATATGTTTAATAGTATATAAAATGTCTATTAATATTTACGGACGTTACTCAGTCCGACGTGGCGCTGATGTGGATCAGATTTGCCACCAAAGCGGTTCTGATCGAGTTTACCATCCAGTTGTTGTTGACGTTGACTTGGGCAAACTTGTGATTTTCCAAGACTGAACTTGAGTTTATGATTAGATTTATTATTACATATAAGTGATGGATTCTGACCGCGGTGATGATGTTTCGGAATTTACTGACGTTGAGTTGAATCACCTGACTATTGATGCTAATATTACTAGTGATTTTGTTCCAGTTATTGATGCATATCTGCGTGAAAACGATGTTAACCAGTAAACAAATACACTGAAATATAATCTTGCCAATGGCCAAATAGAAATCGACAGTTGGGACCACTCTGATGTGTCAATACTAACTCGAAGCCAGCTTTGAATCATTGAATTAGCATGTGAAAATGCTCAGTCACGGAATGCACAGTCAAGTTTGAAAACACGAATTGTTCCTACAGCGAGGAAGTGGAGTTCACCGACCAATCCCCCAAGGTTGCATTCCCCTTTGATTATGTTACACCAACATTAACTCAACAAAGAAAAGAATATTATGAGTGTTATTTAACAAGGATACAAGTGTCCGTGTACATGTTTATGGGCGAAAACGAGAACGATCGTTTCAGACACCAATCAAGGCAAAGCTGGTTTGTTTCTGTGTTAAAATGGTGCGATGTCCCCGGAAAAACACCTGAGACTTTACTATTCCTCAGGCAGAGAGTTTTTTAAAATTGTATGAGAGTCGCATGAGTAAAAAAGAGTTTTTGGTTAGAAGTGTGTGTGCGTCTAGCACCTGATCAAAGTCAGGCTGTCCAGCAATTATATTTCGAGATCACATTATTAATAGAAGAATTATGATAAACCCTATTATCATGGATGGGTTAGATACTGTGTTGGCGGACATGGAAATCGCTAACTACTTCGTGCACAGATACGGAACCGAAGCGTTATCGACCCCAAACAGTGACTGACTTACATACATTGCAAATCGAGTAATTATTTGCACATGTATATTAATCAGTCTGCCAGCATATTTGCCAGTGCATTAACCCCGCTACAGAGTAACGTCACTTGTGGGCGCCCACGGGGTGGGAGTGGGGGGTGACGCTCACCGTGGGTTCCTCTTCACTTGCTGAAATCATACACTCGTATGTGATTTAGGGCAAAGTCGACGGGTATAGAAGGCTGTTTCTATCCTATACTATACATATACTAATGCAGACTCTGATATCGAATGCACACTTTAGATGACCGATAAAAACGTCGCAACTTGGTGGGCATTTCCTGCAGAGACTCTTGGTCTGACTTAACAGAAAATTTATTGAACTCTGTTCACATATGCTTTATAATGGAAGCTGAATAAGCATAATCCATTTCGATTGTGCACAATCTTACACAGTACATTACTAGTATTTCAGCTCAGACTGTATCACCTTTTGCATTTCTAACATAGGTATCTACATCATGTTTCAGTACCCTGTTACGCAGGGAATCCTTAATGACTGATTATAATTCCGACAGCAGCACATTGATCAAACATGGTATATCTTGATTTCATATAGGTTTACGTTCTTCCTAATTTGTGGTGTGCTACCTTCGCGGCGGTAAAGACTCTCTGTTCTCTTTCAGCTGGACTAGATTTCAGCTGTAAAATATATGCTCGCATATTTCATAAGAAATACAGATATTTTTTTTTTTTTACTTTCCTGTGTATACAGACTCACAGAATGTCGACTGCTGCATTTTGGTAGGGAAAACACATTACGAAGACAAGCCAGAATCGCTCCATTTTTCAGCACAAAGCTTAAACCTTGCATTAGACAGAGCTTAAAAGCATCTTTATTGTAGCTACATGATTTTCGAAAGCTACTGGAAAGGACTGCGTATAGAGCTGGATACCAAGAAAACGTTTGTATCGCGGTATACTGCGATATTTCTGAACATACCGCGATACGTACCACGGTATACCGCGATATTTCTGAACATACCGCGATACGTACCACGGTATACCGCAGTTACGTTAGGGACCAATAACTGAATGTTCTGGGGCGGTGGCCTACCACAGTTATTTTATATTTCATTCCGTCAATCTCTGCAAAATATATCTAGTTCCAATTTATAGCAAAATAACGCCATATCATATCCATTATATTATTGGGGAAAAATAATCTTTTCGAGTTAAAAATAAAATAAAATATCGCAGCCCCCACTCCCACCACAAAAAAGTAGTCTGAGCCTTATTTATTGTACATGACTTTGGTATGTTTATGTTAATTGTTGGATTAGTTGTAATCTACAACTGTAACTGAAGTGGAATGATTGAGATTACAGAATAGTTGACATCCAGTAAAACTAGAAAGCTTGTCGATCAAAGCAAGAAGTGCTGACACTTAAACCTACAAAGTATTACATACATTACTGATATAACAGGCAGGGAAACTTTTCAAGTGGGATGCCAACACACAGGCAAGATATTCATCACAGAGGGCCAGTAAATATAAAACTTACTGACCCAACAAACGAGAAAAAATATTTAGTGGACTTGAGAATTTACGTAAAATTCAAAACAAAACAATTACTCTCCTTCAATTCAAACGACGATTAACAGTCTTGCAAAGGAATAGGTGTACTTAACACGTTGATGTACGTCAATAAATAACAAATTTTTTTTCCCTACAATAGTTGAATTTGGCCCGAAGATCTTTCATAACATCACATTTGGCGACCATGTTGGCATATGTGACAATTGTCAAGTATATAATTAAAGGATCATAAATATAATTATATTTGTAATATTAAAAAAAATTAATTTGCGACACAAAAAAATCTGTTTTGTAAAAACATAATAATATTTTATTAAAACTATGTTGTCATGGAAATTAAAAAACGCTGTTAGTATCATTTAAATCGTAACAAGGTCACTCGGAAACTACCGAAAAAGTACCGCGGTGCATACCACCGGAAAAAATTACCGAGGTAAACCGGTACACTGGTAATACCGCACACCTCAGGTTCTTAGTATATTTCATCCAGTCTGTATGCTTGCGTCAAACATTCTGTCCTTTATGGTTTGGTGGTTTTAACAGCACTTTCAACACGTTATAGGCTATACGATGAGGAAATGGGAGAAAAGTGCCTTTCATAAGTCAACTCTCTGGAGGTTGAGCAATCACGACACATCTTTTTGCCATAAGATGTTTTAGTTATTTATTGTAAATTCTGAGCCAGGAATGGACAAGTACGAAAAGGGCAACAGACTCACATCAATTACATCAGCATGATAGTATAGGTGTCCAGTGTAAGAATTCCATCGATCTGATTTTCGAGCCTTGCTTGGGATGAATAATAAACAGAATCATATCAGTATTCTTGTACAGAAATAGGCGAAATGTTGCAAAAAGTAAGTTTTCACATCCTATTCAACTCTGTTCTTGGGTTGAGTCGGATCTAAATTTAGCATTCCTTTAACGAGTCCTATTATAGTATGCAAATCAAAGGACAGAGTGTGCTTGTACTTTCATTGTATCAGCGAGTACGCACTATCTTAAACACTGAATAAATAATTAGACTGTTATCCTGTAGGGCAGAATGAGAATCTTACAGGACACCGTGCACTATAGATTAAATAATGTATATATCTTCTTCGGATTATCATAATTTAATTTAATAACTGTCCATCGAATTAGCACACATTTTAACTCAGATATATATTGAAGATATACCAATTCCGAGTCCAAGTAACTTGTATGTACAGATAGAATAATAGTGTCATTCAAAGGCCTCGAGTTAGAACTGTACAGAGATAGAATAATAGTGTCATTCAAAGGCCTCGAGTTAGAACTGTATAGAGATAGAATAATAGTGTCATTCAAAGGCCTCGAGTTAGAACTGTATAGAGATAGAATAATAGTGTCATTCAAAGGCCTCGAGTTAGAACTGTATAGAGATAGAATAATATGTCATTCAAAGGCCTCGAGTTAGAACTGTATAGAAATAGAATAATAATGTCATTCAAAGGCCTCGAGTTAGAACTGTATAGAGATAGAATAATAATGTCATTCAAAGGCCTCGAGTTAGAACTGTATAGAGATAGAATAATAGTGTCATTCAAAGGCCTCGAGTTAGAACTGTATAGAGATAGAATAATAGTGTCATTCAAAGGCCTCGAGTTAGAACTGTATAGAGATAGAATAATAATGTCATTCAAAGGCCTCGAGTTAGAACTGTATAGAAATAGAATAATAATGTCATTCAAAGGCCTCGAGTTAGAACTGTATAGAGATAGAATAATAATGTCATTCAAAGGCCTCGAGTTAGAACTGTATAGAGATAGAATAATAGTGTCATTCAAAGGCCTCGAGTTAGAACTGTATAGAGATAGAATAATAATGTCATTCAAAGGCCTCGAGTTAGAACTGTATAGAGATAAAGTAATAGTCTTTAATCAATTTGTTCACTTAGAAAACTCCTAAAACTTCATTTAATGGATGTGTGTTCAATTAGAAAAGTTATACAGCATAGTTTTAATAATAATAATAATAATAATAATAATAATAATAATAAATTACATTTTGCAAATGATGATAGTAATAAATAATATTATTACAAATACTACTGTCATCATCAATCCCATCACCATTATCTATTTTCCGTCACTCAGTCAGTTGATGTAGTACACTGGAAAACATTTCTTAATAAAACCACAAACGTATTGATGACGATAATGATAACGAATAAGATAGTTCCAGATTATACATGCATCAAGTCTTATGTGTATGCCTTTTTATGTTAGTAATTTCTGCATTTTTAAAATTTAAATTGAATATTATTTTTCTTGTTAGTGCTTTTTATGTCAAAAGGAAATTAAATTTGACCATATTCTCAGTATGGAGTATCTACCTGGACATTGTACGTATGTATGTACGTACGTACGTACGTAGGCAGGTAGGTAGGTATGCATGAATATATGTATGTATGTATGTATGTATGTATGTATGTATGTATGTATGTATGTATGTAGAAAATTATATTACTTAATATTTTACGAGAAAGTGTTTTCAAATTTACTCAGAATCTCTTTTTTTTTTAAACTGCTAAGTACCCTGTTTCTCCATCTCCGAAACAAGCGGCCGACTATTTTTAAGACCTTATTTCAGTGCTCTGTGACGTAGCTTACAGGTAATGTGGTACAAACTATAGACAACCGCAAAATATACCGAAGTGCTGATAACGATATAGAATGATGTTGAAATCACTGGACCCGTACTACGAATAAATACTTATTCATGTACACGTGATATGTATATTTCAAGTAGTTAAGGATGTACAATTCGATTACCGGGTTATTCTGGCAAATTCAAGAGGAAACATAATATATTGTGTTTCAATTAGCAAACCACTGTGCCTATAAGATGAAATTGAAGATCGTATTTGTTTTTCTCCTTCAGATACTGTCAATCGCCCTTCAATGCGTTTCATTTTCCTCCCCTGGTTGGAATGTAAGATACATGAACAATGGACAAGTCATTATGAGTGGACTCTTTTATCAGAGGATATGTTCTGCTCAGGGACCATGTGAGGATAAGTCAAATCTGGATTTGCTTCCAGATAATCCAGTTTTTCAGAAAGGTCTCGCTATCTCTCTCTCTCTCTCTCTCCCTCTCTCTCTCTCTCTCTCTCTCTCTCTCTCTCTCTCTCTCTCTCTCTCTCTCAGCGGAAGAGATTGAATGAAACGTCAAACCAGGAGAATGTTAAAAAAATTTAATAAAACTTTTTCGTACCTTAATGTCTCTAACCGCTTGGATGATAAATACAGAGAATAGATAACGACTAAAAGATCAGTCGTTCTTCTTTTTAGTCTTACTTCTTCTTACTCCTCGCAAAATGGGATTCCTTTCACCATATAAATCGTCCTTCATTCGTTATTTACCCTACAGAAAATAATTTTATGCGTTCTTGACTTTCATTAAACTTGTATAACTTATATTATTAAATTGTGTATCTTCTACGGATGATCCAGATATTGTGTCGAGTAAACGCAAAACTGTCGGATAGATCTAGCATTGAGACATAAGCTCTCGTGATAATGTCAATTGTTCTGAAATACATTTGTGACAAGGTGACGTACATTTGGAAAACTCACAATTTCCATTTCAGAACAGATCTTTAATACAGTGGACAGTGCTTTTAAAGGCGGTCTGTCCATCATCTTCAGTGCAGTTGTTTTGATCTTGTACATGATGACATTTTGTATAAACCAGTGGTGGATGATCTTCTACTTGTTCTGCGCCGTTTTTTCCATCTTATCTGGTAAGTTACAGTATTGGACATTGATCTCTTTGTCCATGTCAGTTTGTATCTGTTATTCTGTAAGTCGATTTTTATCTTGATGTTTAATGCAATCTATCAGTATGTATGTATGTATGTATGTATGTATGTATGTATGTATGTATGTAATAGTTCTGAAGCCCAACCTAAACAATAATAATATATAAAGGTGATTTTTGTTTTCTCTTATAGCTATTAATTTTTAATAGTTATCTTCCAAACAGCTATTCGAGCTAATAATAATAAAAATAGCATTCATTTACAATGCCTTTATATGCCACCCCTGGATCCATTTTGCTCCATCTTTTCATCAGTACATGTTTCGTGATCCATGGCTTTACATCACATTTATTATTGTAATAAGTCTAGGGTATGTGCCATTTGTATTACGTCTCCATTATAAGGGTTTATTAGAATTGTGTGATTACTTGTTTGATTATGGGAAGTCGGTGTTGGGGAAATATTCCTCAGCCCGAGTAATTAGGCAATTGTTTGGCGCAAACGCCACAGAGAATATGTGTTAAGGATTTCATGATGGCATTATTTTGTTTTGTGGTTAGTTCAGGTCAGATCCGCATAAGTGGGCCTTTAGCCAAGAAGTTTTTATAAAATCAAATTGTGTTGATTCATTGTGTATCTCCATGTGAAGTATTTGTGATTGGGGCATGTATTGTACAATGGAATAATTGAGAAGGGATTGTCTCATTATCTGGAGACGCCTTTTATTGTTGCTATGATGGTAAATATGGTGTAGAGTTACATGCGAAATGAGGCTTACAATCAATGTTTGACTGACCTAGGGATGGTAGAGTAGGAAAATAGTTCCCTGTATTTGGAGTTTGAGTTGTATTTATATTTCTGCGGCATGAAGTATAGGAAAACCAATATGGAGAAACCATGCAGTTGTGAGGTTGTCATGCAGTTGTGAAGCTGTGATGCAGATGTATAATTGTGATATTTGTGGTCATTCATTAATTAGAGGAAAATTATTTATAGTCTTGGCGCTTTGGAATTTCCAGTAGACATCGGTTGCTGTCGAGAAGTAATTGGAAACAAGGGGAAAACAAGTGACTTCTAGCAGGATTCACGCCAAGGTTGGATCGCTCGGTAAAGAGGCCCCTTTGGCTTATTGTATCATACTTTTTATTTTAGTTTTGCTGTTGTTATTGTTTTGTTTTTTTTGTTGTTGTTTTTTTTTTTTTTGTTTCAAAAATGTGTTCTGTGTATTTTGTGAAATATCAAGGAAGGTCAATTATAAGTTGGTAGAACCTGCGTCTAGTCCTTTGACCTGTTATTTAAAACTATTTGAAAAATAAATCTTTTGATTGTATTTACATATCTATGTGTGTCTATCTATTATCAAGTTTCAAGCACAAGTAATAATAATAATAATAATAATAATAATAATAATAATAATAATAATAATAACTACTGAGGATAATAGATTTGGTTCTGAATCAATCAACAAATCATTATGCTGTCCTCAATAATAGAGTATTAAAACTATAAATACATTATATAGATACAAACTAGACTGTACTTTTTACATCGTCTGAAACAATAACATGTAATCATAAAATAACCTACACAAATCTAGTAGATGTAAATATATGAAATGCATACATGCAAATTTTAGAGATAGGAAGGGGGGAGGTATCCAAGCGAGTTATTTCAATTTGCTTGAGATTTGGCGTTATCAGAATGAAGAACAGGGTGTTGGTGTGTTTAATACCATTGGGAAATGATATCCCACAACACTGCTACAGAATACGCAAAAGATGTACAGAGTCGTTTTGAATTTAGGTAAATGAAGATTAGATGCGAAATAGACCGCACATTTTGTGGATGAATATTAAAAGCTGAAATTAGGATATCACTGATATAGTGTGGAGCCATGTTATCAAAAGCTTTACATGTCAAAACAGCCTAAAGTACATTTCTCTATAATTAAAAGGTAACTATTATAAATTACCGAATTGATGAGAAGATCGTTAGTCTTTTCTTACAATAATTCTAGCTGTTCATTTTTGGAGATTAATTATCTCATTAGGATTAGTAGCATTACAATTCCCGGGATGGTGAAAACATAAACAAATTCAATATATATTCACTAAGATACATTTATATCTATTCATTATAAAATCATATCTATTCATTATAAAACATTCATATGTATTCATTATGAAACATTCATATCTATTCATTATGAAACATTCATATCTATTCATTATAAAACATTCATATCTATTCATTATGAAACATTCATATATATTCATTATAAAACATTCATATCTATTCACTATGAAACATTCATATATATTTATTATAAAACATTTATATCTATTCACTATCAAACATTCATATGTATTTATTATAAAACATATCTATTCATTATAAAACATTCATATCTATTCACTATGACACATTCATATTTATTTATTATAAAACATTCATATCTATTCATTATGAAACATTCATATCTATTCATTATAAAACATTCATATCTATTCATTATGAAACATTCATATCTATTCATTATAAAACATTCATATCTATTCATTATAAAGCATTCATATCTATTCATTATGAAACATTCATATCTATTCATTATGAAACATTCATATCTATTGAAACATTCATATCTATTCATTATGAAACATTCATATCTATTCATTATCTGTTCACTATGAAACATTCATATATATTTATTATAAAACATTTATATCTATTCACTATCAAACATTCATATGTATTTATTATAAAACATATATATTCATTATAAAACATTCATATCTATTCATTATGAAACATTCATATCTATTCATTATAAAACATTCATATCTATTCATTATAAAGCATTCATATCTATTCATTATGAAACATTCATATCTATTCATTATGAAACATTCATATATATTCGTTATAAAACATTCATATCTATTCATTATGAAACATTCATATCTATTCATTATGAAACATTCATATATATTCGTTATAAAACATTCATATCTATTCATTATGAAACATTCATATCTATTCATTATAAAACATTCATATCTATTCATTATGAAACATTCATATCTATTCATTATAAAGCATTCATATCTATTCATTATGAAACATTCATATCTATTCATTATAAAATATTCATATTTATTCATTATGAAACATTCATATCTATTCATTATAAAACATTTATATCTATTCATTATAAAGCATTCATATCTATTCATTATGAAACATTCATATCTATTCATTATGAAACATTCATATCTATTGATTATCAAACATTCATATCTATTCATTATAAAACATTCATATCTATTCATTATGAAGCATTCATATCTATTCATTATAAAACATTCATATTTATTCATTATGAAACATTCATATCTATTCATTATAAAACATTCATATCTATTCATTATGAAACATTCATATCTATTCATTATGAAACATTCATATCTATTCATTATAAAGCATTCATATCTATTCATTATAAAACATATCTATTCATTATAAAACATTCATATCTGTTCATTATAAAACATTCTTAGCATGGATTATGGCACATACAAAAAGTGTCTATTCAACAAGGCTATTTTAGAGGATACCGCAGAACACACGAACTTTATTTGATTTTCCCAGGATAAATTCCTGCCAATAATCATTCCTAAATGTTTCTGATTTTCGATGTTATTTAATTTAGTTCGCGGGACAAATATATTGACATCCTCTAATTTCTTTAGTGTTTGTTTTGATCCATTTGTTGTAAGTCAGTTTTTTTCTTCCTTGTTTAATTATATTTTATTTGTTTCGCACCCAATATATAAGCATCAACATACTGTTATAAATTTTGTTCAGGTAAGGTTGAGTCATCTGCAAAAAGACATATTTAAGTTGCATTCATATAGAGAGGTAAATCATTATTGAAAAGAGGAATGAGCAAAAGGCCAGGAATAAATCCATGTGTGGCAATATTGGATGCTATGGAAGTTACTTGATGCTTTGTGCATGTGGCATCTACTGGCTCCTATAGAAGTCACTTGATGGTTTCCGTGAGTGGCAAGTACTGGCTACTATAAAAATTACTTGATGGTATCCGTGTGTGGCGTGTACTTGCTTCTATGGAAGTTACTTGATGGTTTCCGTGTGGCGAGCATTGGCTGCTATAGAAAGTACTTGATGGTTTCCGCTTGTGGCGAGTACTTGGTGCTATGGAAGTTACTTAATGGTTTCCGTGTGTGGCGAGTACTTGGTGCTATGGAAGTTACTTGATGCTTTGTGCATGTGGCATCTACTGGCTCCTATAGAAGTCACTTGATGGTTTCCGTGAGTGGCAAGTACTGGCTACTATAAAAATTACTTGATGGTATCCGTGTGTGGCGTGTACTTGCTTCTATGGAAGTTACTTGATGGTTTCCGTGTGGCGAGCATTGGCTGCTATAGAAAGTACTTGATGGTTTCCGCTTGTGGCGAGTACTTGGTGCTATGGAAGTTACTTAATGGTTTCCGTGTGTGGCGAGTACTTGGTGCTATGGAAGTTACTAAGATTGTCTGCTGTTGATTATGTTTTGTATAAAATGTCCTTGTTCTCAAGATTTGTTTTGATTTTTGTAACTGAAAAATGAACGGTACGAATATCTACTGAGTCAGTTTGATTTTGTAGTAAGCGGATCATTGATACTATGCATGCTATAGTTCAAGCGATTTTCAAAGGCAGTGATGGACTTTATAACACCATTTGTGACGCAAAAGATTTCTCTTATTGGCTTTACGTGCGATAATAAAATCCCTACAGTAAAAGCATAGCCATGATGTAATTGGGCCCTCAGTTTCGATCCATACGCAGCTTCATGAAATCGGACCATGCGTTGCATTGTATCATTTCGGAATTTGTCTTTTTCCATTTCATCGTATACACTGCATTTGCTGACTATATCGTTGTTTCTTTGGCAGCATTTTTTGACGTTTTACGTTTTTTACCCTTTTTTTGCTTTTTATTTTGTTTAGTCTGAGTGTGATGTTTAATATCTAATGATACTTTTTCTTTTGTAGCCGAGTCAAAGTATTATCATTTGTGTTCACACACACGCACGCGCACACACACACTTAAATCAATGCATATATATATATATATATATATATATATATATATATATATATATATATATATATATATATATATATATACGCGCATTATATGTAGAAGGAAATTTTAAATAAGTTTTTGAAGAATAATATTATAGATTAAACAAGGTATGCTTCTATATATTATTGTTAATCATAATTCTTAAATATTTACCTAATATCATGGGTTCTTCATACTTTACTGACAACATACTGTTAATAAGTGACTGTTTAAAAATCCTTTTTGCTCTTACTCTCTTGGTCTCTTTCTTTCCGTCTCTATGTCTGGCTCAATAGCTTCAGATCTGCATATCTCCCAATATAAAGCTATTGGTGACGGCATTCTTAGTGGCAGTAGTAGCGATGTAGGTGATGTTATAATTGGTGGCAGTAATAGTGCTTTATGTGATAGTATTACTAGTAGCAGTAGCAGAAGTACTTTTGTAGGTTATGGTATTATTACTGATAGTATTAGTAGTAGTAGCATAAGTAATAATGCATGTGTGTGTGTGTGCGCGCGATTTTGATTTTTAACTTAGCTTCAACAATTTTTTCAGTCATATTGCGCTCTAACCACTAGGCCACCAGAGCTGTCCGGCAGTAATACTATTGTTGTTGGTGACGGTATTATTAGCAGCAGTAGTAGTAGTGCTGCTGGTGACATTATTATCGGTGGTAGCAGTAATGTATGTAGCGGTATTACCAGTGGCAGTAGTACTACTGCTGCTATAGATGACGGCATTATCAGTGGCAGCAGTAGTAGTAATACTGTATGTGTTAGTATAATTAGTGTCAGCAGTAGTGATGTATGTGACGTTATTACAAGTAGTGGTGTCAATCTTGCTGTAGGTGACGTATTGTTAGTGTAAAAAGCAATATTGCTGTCGGAATTATTAGTGGCAGCAGTTATAGAAATTCAGTATGTGACGATGTTATTAGCGGCAGCAGTAGTAGTACTGCTGTAGGTGATGGTAATTATCAGTGGCAGGAGTAGTATTAGTACAGTATGTGACAGTATTATTCGTCGCAGCAGTAGTAATACTGTTGCATTTGATTGTATTATCTGTTGCAGTAGTGCTGTAGGTGACTGTATTTTCAGTGGCAGGAGTAAAATGAGTGCTGTATGCGAGTATTATTAGTGCCAGCAGTCGTACTACTGTTGTAGATGACGGTATTATCAGTTACAGTTGTAGTAGTTGTGCGGAATGTGAGGGTATTATCCGTGGCAGTTGAAGTAGTATTACTGTAAGTGACGGGATTAACAGTGGATGTAGTGCAATATATGGCGACATTATTCGTGGCAGCAGTAGTACCAGTACTCTCAGTGACGATATTATCAATTTCAGCAGTAGTAGCACTTCTGTTGACGATATTTTTATTACTGGCAGTAGTCGTATTAGTGCCGTGTGCCGAGATGCTCCAGTACGGGAGGCAACTCGCTTTGGCTTATCTTATTCCCTTTCCGAATCAACTGAAATCTTGGAGGGAACTGTTCAGCATGGTTCACGTAATAAACAAATGGTGGTCATGTAAATGAACCAGCAAAAACAGAAATGCAAAGAATTTAAAAAAGATTTTTTTCCCTTAATTCACAAATTAATTATATGCCACCTAAACGTTGTTGTATATATTGCTGATTTTCTTCTCAATTTTTTATTTTATTGGCGTAAACGCAATAACCTTATGCGAGGGTAATAGTGGCACCAACGTGGAAGGGACAGTCGCATCATGCAGAATTTTCTGAAGATCTTAGCGATTAAGTAGATTCTCGGCGAAGAAGCGTCAGAGGTTATTCCCCACGTTATAAAGAAAATCTTTAAATTCATTTAAGGTAGGGTTATAAATAAATGACAAAGCATGTGCGAGGTTAACTGTATAGACGGATCAATTGGTTAAATTGATAGATAGCTAGAACGATCGACTGATTAACGAGTCACCCGATATAAGGAGCGGTGAGGCTCCGTAGAGATTGTTTTCAATAAAAACTTTAATTTACTTCATTTCAGGCGTTCTGCAGTGGATTCTAATGGCTCCAATCGCTAACATGAATGTTGTATATCAAGCTGAAGAGAGTGAACTTGATATCGAGCGAATGGGGGTTCCTTGGTGTATTGTTCTGCATTCTTTCACTGCCCTCCACTCAACCATTGCTTTCGTTGTGTACATTCTCTTCCTCATAAAGGAACTATTTCATATCGTGCGATACGAACGAACGATCTAAAATATAATACTATTTTTATAAGTATACCCTGCTCTCTGCTATTCTTTCTTTTTCCAATTCTACTGTCTTATGTAAATATTGTAGTATCACTAAAAACAAAACACATGGTTGTTATTCTGCTTTTTAAATTTTAATAGTGTGTGTGTGTGTGTGTGTGTGTGTGTGTGTGTGTGTGTGTGTCCACAAAATGAAAAATCTCAAAGTATTCCCTCTTACGACAGGAAATAGTTTTCATACAAGGTACAGTGCGAATGACGAAGTAAGAAGCATTTATGGAGAGCTAAAAGAGACAGGGGAAAAAAAAAAAGAACAGCTTCTATAGTACATATTAAGGGTAAATGCTCTCGAGGTTCAACGCAGCTCAACTTGTATTAACTCATAAACAAAACTGAAATCCCTATCCCCCCCACCACACTGAGTTATGGTAGACGTTAAGAAAACTCGTATTACGTATTAGCAAAAAACGTCAAAGGCATGTTCTTAAACCATTTCTCAGCTCCCGTGGTATGGAGAGGTCATGGTCCCTAATTTCTTTTCACACGAGCAGCTAAATAAACTGGGAGTGTAGCTTCATTAGCTTCGCCCAGTGGCGTCACTGGCGCGGGGGGGGGGGTGCGGACCGCACCGGGTGACACCATCAGATGGTTGACACCAAAATGACTCTATAAAATTTTTGAATTTTTGTGCAGGAAGGAGGTCCATGGGGGTGACACCATGAGTTACCGCACATAACTGTCTATAAAATCTTTGAATTTTTGTGCAGGAACGGGGTCCATGGGGGTGACACCATGAGTTACCGCACATGACTGTCTACAAAAAAAAAATTAAATTTTGTGCAGGAAGGAGGTCCATGGGGGTGACACCATGAGTTACCGCACTGGGTGACGCCACTGGCTTCGCCTGCCGAATTTTATAAACTTATGCCTGCGCAAACTTTCTAGTCTCGCAAGCTGATAAACTTTAGCCCTGTGCATAATTTCCCGACGGTTAAGGTGAGTCCCAGTTGTCCGAGTGGTCTAAAGTGCATCGCCTTTACAAATCGCATACACATCTCGACTCTGTCCGCGCGAGTTCTTGGTTCAGTTTGACCAACGTATTTATGTGAGAGAGCTTGTCAGTAGATTCCCGTCAGTCGGTGGGCTCTTCCCTTGTTCTTCCTCCACCAAATATATATTTACTAGCCACCTTGTATGGACTATCTATTATGTATATTTAATTTTCATTGTTTGTAAGTTACTTTTTTCAATTTTGTTTTATTTCGGTATATGCTATTGATAATGTAACATTGTATATTGGACTTGACCTTGTCCAAAATCTAGTTCATTTTCTACTTGACCTGAATCATTGATTTTTTTTAATTCTGTAAACAACTAATACATAGCTAAAATGTTCTCTATATGTATGGGTTTAATATTAGGATCATTATTAATAGAAGTAAACATATTTAATTGGGTCTAGGTCTAGGTTATTGGAATTCCCCTTTAAATATAACTGGCCTTCCTGATATATTCCACATCCTATATTATAATTTTAGTAACAGCTTTTAATTATAACTAAGATTTTATTTTGTAAACACTAAGAAGCTTCTTGTAGGTCATTTTCCATTAGGTATTTTTTTTTTATTATAGAAAATGCTAATTGTGACCTGGGTTCAAGTAGAGGACTATATAATCTTCAAAAAATTATTGATTCGTGCATTAAGATCTTATCAGAATCAACTGCATTATTGTTGTGTTCAGAAGTTCATTTGGGCTGGAATTTATTTATTCAAATTATTCAATTCAAGTGATTCTTCTCTGGAATACAAAGTACTTTTCAAAATAACATTCCTGGAAATGAAGACTTGAAATATAAACTGAAATTTCAAATAAGGATATATTCTTGGATTGTATTTATCGTGATCCAACAAAAGGCTGTTGATACATCACCACTACATGGGCCATCACAATTACACTTCCAGGGTTGAATTTACCTTGGATTTCCACTATAGTTTATTCAGAACTTTAATCATTAGGACTTGTGTCTCTAATTCTGTGATTATTTGGGATTTAATTCGTAGTACCGTAAGTTCCTTTTTTTGACATTTTCACTCTTTATTTTAGGGAAATAAATTATTTGTTGAATTTTAGAAAGCTTGCTGCTTCTCTTTATATTCTATTGCTTATTTAAGACCATAAATTCGTAATATAAATGGCGTCAAACCCCACAAAACCAAACCAAGTTTGGCTAAAAATTGATAGCAAGAATAATCTTAGAGTTCTATTGTGGTACATGTTACTAATATATTAAGGGTCTTATAGTACTAGAAACATCCAGATTTTATCATTTATTATTGGATGACGTCATTCACCTTAGCACCAACTTCTAACGTATAAATCAAAAGTCAGAGATCAGCGTCAAGTGCTAAGATGCCCTCAGCAAATGCACACACTCAATGGAATAAGTAGCTTGAACGACGTGCATATTCATGCACAATGTCCTTGGTGTGCCGTACCCCCTTCAATCGTACACAAGACGCGTTTTAATAATGATATATTATAATCATATCTTGCAACAAAATTAAATTTACCATCATAATTAACGTTAAGGCATGTTATCCTTTGCACTGGTACACCGTCAAGAGAGGGTGATCGTGTATATATATATATATATATATATATATATATATATATATATATATACTATATATATATATATATATATATATATATATATATATATATATGCACGAGATATGAGATGAAAAGACAAGTTCTGTGTACAAGTTCCAGTCCTGTATTTAAGGTTAAAATCACGTGTCAGTGTTAAAAGTTTCATAATGTACACGTCACTGAAAATGTAACATTTTTATGCTGCACCCAGATTTAAAAATGTTATCATCATTATGAACATTCCACCAAAATAGAGAATTATAATTTAACATCGGTGTATACAATACTTTTTTAAAATAATTAGTTACTTAAAGAATAAAATCAATATATGCAAGTAAAATAAACTTCCATATTTAAAAAAAACAACAACAAAAGACAAAAAACTAAATCTTTTAGATTATTATGATTCTATTTTTCCACATGCTAGCGATCATATTACTTCGTAGAATATTTTTTCCCGTTTACCATCATCGTAATCGTCCACATCATTATCATCAGCATCACAAAAATTCATAATCATATCTAAGCATAAATGTGACAAAAGCTTTCCACGTCAGATGGCCGACCTAAATTTTGAAGACGATCTGCATATTGACCATTAAACAAGATTTATTTGCTGATTGAAAAAATTGATAAATTTAAAAAATTGGTAAATCTGCATATGTTTAAGTCAAACGTTTTCAATTTTGTTACTCAATGCATTTCTCCACTGTTTTAAAATTTACGAAATAACATGATATTTACGTAATTTATGAGTCTATAATAGAATAAACTGTTGCGCTGTGAACGTTTACGGTCCAGATTTTCTTGGCAGGCAAAAAGAAAAGAAGAAAAAAAAAAACATTCTGCATTTCTCGATTTTTGAAATTTAAGAAAAAAATTCCAGACAGGTAGGAACTTTAAATTTGATCAGCTTTCTTGTATAAATAAAATATACCCTTGTCATTTCACGTGCCTATAGACCAATTATTTTGAGAACAACCACTCAAAATTTACACTTGAACAATTTGTCGCCAGCATAGCTGTAACCAATTTTTCATCCAAATTTTCATAAATTTTACTTTGCATTGTTTTCTTTAATTAAAAATGTCAAAAAGTTTTGAAATTAAACTTGTTCAATATAAAAAGACTGAAAATCGCGTTTAAAGGTAAAACTTACACGTATGTAGGGATTTCCTCAAATAAAATATTGCCTGCCAGCAATATGGTCACGTGACGAATCAAAATGGTAGTCTTAGGCGCAAATCACAGGTAGGCATCACTAGAGTGTATGATGATGCTTTCACATTAATTTCTGTGATAATAAAAGACTAATTAAAATTCTGTTGCCAATGGGATGAAATAGTTTTAATGCATATCAGTGTATTCTCCTGGAAGTAAATCAGTTTTTATATGCATTTTTGGAAAATGGCGAGAAAGGAAGCCATTTGTTGCGTAATGGGTCATGGATTATATAGAGTGAACGTATACGTTGTAACATCTTTCTCCCTCGCTCTCTCTTTTACCATTAAACAATAAAAGTATTGGACATGTATGTATTTATTTGATGATAAAAATGGAATCACGGCTAACGTTGATATATATATTCAACATATTTTGATAATATAATCGGTGAAAATACTGCGAAAGATGTAAAGAAGAGATTAAATTTTTTATTATCAAGAATATATAATAGAAGAAAAATCATCTTTTTTGATGTGTCAAGAGTAGAGGTCTTCATGTGCCAAGAGTAGAGTTTTTCATGTGCCAGAATAGAGATGATGATGTGCCACGAGTAGAGTTCTTCATGTGTCAAGGGCAGAGGTCTTGATGTGCCAGGAGAATAGTTCTTGATGTGCCCAGAGTAGAGTTCTTGATATGCTATGAGTAGAGGTCTTGATGTGCCAAGAGTAGAGGTCTTAATGTGCCATGAGTAGAAGTCTTGATGTACCAAGAGAAGATTTCTTGATATACCACGAATAATTCTTTATGTTCCATGAGTAGAGGTCTTGATGTACCAAGAGTAATGCTAGGGAAGTCTTATTTTTCTTAACAAAAACTAAACACACAATTTTTATAAAATAATATGCCTTTGTCATTTGTATCATTTGTATGAAAACTGAAAATATATTAAGTTACAAAATGTTATTCAAATTTTCATTCCTTGAAAATTACAACGAATGCGAAAAACTGAGAGATAGGGTAATAACTGGCATCAAAATCTGAACAAAAATCTGGACCAATAAGTACAATAATTTTTAGATTGGTTTTCATATAGGACAGATTTCAAATAGGACAGTTTTATTTTGTAGATGCATTTATTTAAGAACTAATTAAGCTGACTTCATGTGTAAATTCAAGTTACTAAATACCATAAAATCTGTACGAAATTGTGTTAACAACTGACACTAGACAGGTTACACTTATTAGTTGTGCCAGTCAGTTGTGTTCTTCATCATTTTTTTTCTTCTATCTTTTATAAATTGAATTTGATGAACTTGTTAAGGTTTGAGTGTACATGCTGCACTTCCTCTAATTGTTTATAACTGAACTAATGAACTAGTGAAGGAGCTCAGATAATCTATACTTACGTGACACCAGTCAGTGTCTTTGAGAGTGACTAGCTAACAACATAATAGAGCTCTAAACACAACACAGTTTTCACGTGTGACATAATTGATTTTCCTCAGGCACTTGAGCACCTTTTGGGTAATAGGTTAAAATATGTTATAATATGAACACACACACACACACACACACACACACACATAAACACCATTTTCATGTAGTGTCGAAATACTGGAAAGGAGGTCATAGTGACCCAATTTGAATGAAGTATTTTCAGTCTAATATGCGATTTAGTATAACTGTAATTGTTAAGCTAAGGGGTGTTAAAATTTGAGCACATACATCACCACGTTTTGGTAGTAAATAGTTGATCATAATGTTGGTGATGAGTGACAGAATATCCATCCCACCCCAAAATACACAAAATGGATTAAGTTTAATATTAACAGATGTAGTGGTCTAAAAATAAAGCTCATACAGGGAGGATGGTCACATTTGTATAGCGATTTTAACAAGTTCTGAAAATTAGGTTGTAGTGACCCAGTTTTGTTTGAAACATGCCTATCTTATCATTATCTCTCAGTATTAGTTTGGTTACGATATGTTAATTGTTAATATTAAAACTTGGATAGAAAATTAAAGCAACTGTTAATAAATTCTGAAAATAAGGTACAGTGATACAGTTTTTGTGTGTAACATATTTATCCCAATATGCACACACAGTGCAAGTTTTATGTATATGTTTTTAATAAATAGGACTTGCAGCCTGGACAGAAAGGACGAACACAATTTTTAAGTAATTTTTATTATGCCCTGGAAATTAAGTCACAGTAATAGCTCTTGTAAGTAACACATTACAATATATTTTTGATCTGGCGGTTATTGAAATAAAGATTCTGTCACTCCCTAAATTCATGCAGGACATGAATAATGTATGATATTGCTTGTGTCATGTCTCACCTTCTGTGAAGTTATCAGAAGTTAGAACACTCATCAAATTCCTTGCCTATTTCACAAACATGCTCATGCCAGAAGTTATTTGGCACTACAGTTTGTTGTCATATTGAACTCATGGAAAGTTATTTTAAAATACAAATCTTCAGAAAAGAAGCAATGACTGCATGCTCTTCCATTTTATGCATTATTAACCATATACCACTATAGCTACATGCACAGAAAGTTAACGAAAATTCCATAACATAGATAACGAAGAAGCACATACTCAAAACACTAACAATTTAAAATCAGCATCACATTGGTTGATAGCAGCCTGCAGAATACCTCCTCAAAGTACACAACTTTGGCCTTGAAGGTTGGACCAAAACAATGAGATGTGAAACAACCTTGAGACTTTAAATAACAATAATACCACACTATACGCCCATCTTGTGCCCTTGATATCTGAGCTAGAAACCTGCTAGCTGCATTATAATATATGGAACTGGCCCGAACTTGACAACCTGATTAAGGAAACATGCCAACAAGCCACTGACTTGCGTTGCTTTTGACCTTAACCTTGAGGGCAGAGGGTATGACGGAATGTGAGATTCTGTCAAGTCCAGGTAGATTAAAGTTTCCTGAAAGTGTCTTTATTAGTACAAATACTATATTTGTACATGGATCAAGGTAATTGATTTACATTTTCCCTGGCTGTGACCTTAACTTTTTGACTAAATTCTCGGCTGTGGTATATGACACATTCTCTAGTTATGGTAATAACTTGTTACAGTTTCATTACATTATCTTCCATAGTTCAAAAGTTATCCTCCAGACAATGTACAAATCATAGCATTATACTTTTTTCTTGCCTTGCCTTGCTGTGAACTTAACCTTATAGCAGGGGATCTACCTATGGCGTGTGACACACCAACTAGTCATGATATATAGATGGGCAGAGCTTCTAAATATCTCTCCTGATGTTACAATGTTATGGACTGGATAAACAATTGTTAATAGAAGGATGAGTGAATAATGCTTCAACACAATATTCCTGATTTAAGATTAATGTAAAATTGCATCAAGATTCGTATAATAATTTACCATGACACCAGAGACACGTGTCACCAGAAGTGTTCATGCATTGACCTTGAGAAATGACAGAACATGATATGCAGCACGCTTCTGAGTACAATCATCTTTATGATAGAATACTAAAAGGGTTGTGTGAAAAAATGTTAGATAATCATGACAATGAACACGATCAGCTTCGTCTCTCTAAATAAAGACTTTTAGTTCAAGACTTGTCAAAATATTGTATATTGGCAGGTGTCCGTTTTGTTGATAATCCGATTATGAAAGTCACGAAATATTCCAGAAGTACAAGTGTTAAATTCTACAATACTACTTTTAAACTGGCAATAGCCAATGCATAACAAGGAAGTTTCCATGAGATGATTGTAAGCTTAACTTTGCCTGTGTGGTTGAAGATACCATCCAAGATATTGCACTAGCAGTAGCACAGTCTAACCATGCAAAATAACAACATGACTTGCAAATTTGATCAAAAGTGTTATATGACCTGACTTTAGATCAGAATAGTGTTCTATAACCTGACCTTGGATCAAAATAGTGCTATATGACCTGTCCTTAGATCAAAAGAGTGATATATGATCCGACAATAGATCAGTGTTATACGATCTAACCTTAGATCAAAAGAGTCCTATATAACCTGACCTTAGACCAAAGGAGTGCTATATGATCTGACCTTAGATCAAAGTAATCCTTAACGACTTAACCTCAGATCGTGATTCATGAATATTCAACGCTTGATCTCAGTATTACGATCACTGAGAATTTCAGAGCCGGACGACACCAAAAAGTAGCATGACACCAAAAAGCAGCACGACACCAAAATGCAGGACGACACAGAAAAGCGGGATGACACCAAAAAGCAGGACGATATCAAAAGGCAGGATGACATTAAAAAAAAAAAAAAGCAGGACGACATCAGAAGGCAGGATGACAGCAAAATGCCGGAGGACACCAAAACGCAGGATGACATCAAAAAGCAGGAAGACACCAAAACGATAATTTTGGTCTACGAGGCTATCCTTGATACAAAATGCTGTGAAAAATAAACGACACATTAATTATGATTTAACATAAGTTTAATTACATTACCTTCAATGACATTAGAGTTACAGTCCTAATACAAAAAAGTAAGTTTTGGATTTGACTCTAATCATGATAACAGGACCATGCGAATCATACACATGATAGGCATAAGATACGCATTTAAGCTATGATTTTATAGGGTAAAACCTTTCATTCCATGAACTGTAACAACGTTACAGCTTCTGGGTAGACGGTTGGACGAAACAAATATATATTGATCTGTGACATGGGATTAAAGATAGGTCCATAAAAGTTCAAAGTAACAAGACTGAATCATGAAGTACAGCTATACCAAATTCTATGTATGTTACTTGATTTAAACGTTTCTGAGTTACAAATCCAAAATAAGTATAGTGATGTCCACCTTTGACCTTGAACTGAGAACCATCACTACTGTCTTATGTGTAAAGGTTCACCAGAGTTTCGAACACCGCACTAAAAGTAAATGAAACACCGCACTAAAAGTAAATGCAACCATGATCTGTAACCCTCACCTCCAAGAAAGGTCATCAATACACCCATTAGTTCCGATGTGTAAAGTTACAAAATATCGTCCAGCCAATAGGTTGGTTTCAGTAAATCCTTCTAAGCAGAATACGACAGTATTAGAAGATTTTGTGCACAATTATGCAAGTATCTGTGCACATTCTTTCCACATTTTATTAAAGAAGCACGTGGGCAGTGTCACTTGTATGGTTTTCACGCTGAAGGATTGCTGGGTAAACATCCGGCTCAAAGTAATCCCGGCCCAGAGTAATCCATAGTGCAATACAAAAAACAAAGAATTAACTATATGAAATTGCATTGCATATCCACACGCTTCTGATTTATACCACTATGTATATTGTCTAATACGGTAGCAAATGGCCCACTGATGTAAATGTGTATTTTTCGTTTCATATCTAGTTAGTGTATATATGATATGATGTGATAGTTTCCATGTTATCATCGAAGCACAAGGCCCCTACACCAGGGACATGGCCCAATACATGGGTTGCATATTTAAGCGCATATACCCCATTAATTGTGTATATAGACACCATTCTGTCCATTAAATGTGAATACATAACAGTATCCAGATTATGAGCCAAAATTTCCAAACCCAGTGATATAAACCATGCTCTGCTGGATATGTTTAATTTAATTCCCTCTTGTCCCTGAAACACACACACACACACACACACACACACACACACACACATATATATATATATATATATATATATATATATATATATATATATATATATATATATACGATATTAGTGACATGAATCTGTTGAAAAATAATTTCAAAAAGAATCACAAAGTTAATTGTGTGAAAGTATGTATTTTATTTTTATGCAGATATGAGAAAATGTGATTTTCCATTTGCGACAACAAATATTACCAATTTTGCCAAATATTTTACTTACCTATCGATTAACTCCTTTACTCGACCAGATAACTTAGCTCGTTTCTTTTTTAAATGCTCTCTCACCGACGATAAGGTCTATAATCTATCTGATTGACACATTTATAAAGCAAGATGAAGATGACCGCTTTGTTCCATGCTGACACATATCGGTTTAAAGGGAAGATAACTGGCTACGATCCCTCATTCATTGGTCAGCGACGTAAACATCTGTTCTTGAAATGTCGCTTCAAACATGTTAAAACTAGCACATTTTAAATCTGGTCACCATTTCCACCTAGACCTCCTTTCTGTAAAAGGGTTCAGATATCAGCATAGGTTTATGCGACTTTCGCAGAGTGGCCCACTGTATGCTAACAGTTTTCTTTTTGCAGATTAGTTACGACTGGCATCTATTCCAAAATAATAAAGATTCAATGTAGTGATTAAGTCTCCAGAATTTTTTGTTGTTGTATTTTTACCTTTCCAGGACATGTTACGAAACAGAACGAGGTTAATTTACTCATGGAAACAAAGAGAAGCTATGTATACACACATAAATAAATGGAAGCTATTTATGCACATAGAAACAAATATAAGCTATTTATACACTTATAAACAAATATAAGTTATTTATACACATGGAAACAAACAGAAGCTATTTATACACATATAATTTTTTTATACACATGGAAACAAACAGAAGTTATTTATACACATGGAAACAAACAGAAGCTATTTATACACATGGAAACAAACAAAAGCTATTTATACACATATAAACAAATAGAATCTAGTTATGTGCTCAATGAAACAAAACAGGCTATATAGTCATGAAATGAAGTAGAGGCTCTTTATTTACTTATTAAAACAAACAGAGGCTATTTATACACCCACAGAATCAAACAGGGTCTATTTTATAGACATGGAAACAAATAGAGGTTCATGTTCCGTGCTCCAAAAGCTGTGACAATAATACACAATTCATTATAATTTTGTTTTTCCAAGATCAAGACAAGTTTTATTTAAATGCACCAGATCGCAGAATACATGGTTATTGAACGTGCAAAGAAGTGAAATGTTAGGAATATATTTTTAATAGGTTTTGCACATTGTTTCTCAACGACCATGACAGATTTATGCAGCTATATCAATGTACTAGAATAGACATGGGATGTATTAGTCATGATGCTTGAAAAAATTATCACCATCCTTAGAAATCTATAAAAAAAATACCATAGCTATTTGCAGTGAATTCAAATACATGGGGAAGGGGTGGCCGGTGGCCGAGTGGTCTAAAGCGCTCGCCTTTACCGATCACTGCCAACTCACCGCTGTTTCACCGTGTAGCTTATTTTACGCTGAGAAATAGCGTAAAACCCAAAACAACAACAACAACAACAACTAATACATCGGGATCTTTCTTTCCAGGAACTATTGATTATTTTTAAATACGAAAGGTAATGTAGAACATTATAAAAGAATAATGCATCTTTTACAAAAAGATACGCTCCCGGGTTCTTCCTCCAACATTTATACTGGCCGCCATGTATAGCCTATCTTGCGCTGAAAAATGGCGTTAAACCCTACAACAACAACGACGACGACAAAAACAAAAAGATACGCAACTTGCATGTTCTTGCTGACTTAAATTACAACGCTTTCAACATTTAGCATTGCCATTTCTTCTTTACGAGTGTGAAGACTGGGATTCTCAAAATACCAAGATTATTGAGAATTTACACAACGAAAATTTGTAAGAAAAATTACAAAACTATACTACCGCTCCGTTGGCTTAGTGGTTAGAGCGTCCGCCTCGGATGCGGGAGGTCGCGGGTTCGAACCCGGCCGAATCATACCAACGACTTTAAAAGAAAGGTACTAACAGCTGCCTCGCTAGGCGCTCAGCATTAAGAGGTTAGAGTTAGGACTGGTCGGCCTGGTGTCAGGATAATGTGACGGTGGGATAAACTATAAACTGCCACACTGCAGACATCGTAGCGATATGACTGAAAAATTGTTTTAAAACACACACACGCGCGCGCGCGCGCGTGCTTTGATGAGAGAACTTGAAACGACCACTGTATGTGCAATTTTGAGGCAATGACGTAAGTTTCAAAAACATGTCCACATTTAAAGACATATTACATACATGTTCGTTTTATGCTTTTCTTGGTTAGAACTGCACGTTTGACACGTTATTACTTACATCATACTGATGACACGGCAGCTAAATGCCTTTAAAACAACCACAATGAGGTCGCAGACACCAGCTGGTCTGGGCGGGTATCGAAACCAGTGACCCATCGATAACAAGCCCGACGCTTATATATAAGGTCAAGGTAGATACTCCATACTAACATGGATCCACAATTTAATTTCCATTTAACACAAACAAAAAAATCCAAACAAGTCAATAATACATAATTTAAATGTTATAAGTGCAGAAATGACTGAAAAACAAGAACGCAAGACTTAATAAATATACAATTTAAAGCCATCTTCTTCTTTGTTATCAATTTTATCATCGTCCTTATCATCATCAACATATTTCATAGTACATTAATTTATGTGTTTTCATGCTTACTACGTCAGCTGATTGAGTGGTGACGAATAGATGAGGACGATAATCTTGATAGTCATGATGATGTTGTTGATTATGACAATAATAATAGCATTAATAATAATGCTTATTAATATTATTATTTTCCAAAATTTGTACTAATGATATGATTATTATTATTATTATTATTATTATTATTATTATTATTAAAACTAAGTTATATTGCTTTGAACATACACATATATGAAGTTTTCGGAACTGTCTAAATTAACTGATTCATTAAAGAAAAATATGTTTTCACCTTATCTTCAGCAGTTTTAAGTGTTTATTTCAAAGTTTTTACACCAAAAAAGATACGTTATAAAGAGTTGACGCAATGACAATAGACTACCAAATAGGTAGAGATATTACTTATACCTAAGTTTCCCTCCGAACGTTATCCGGATACAGTTTTTCAATAGTGGCACAATACGTGTATTTCTAAGGCCACTCGCAGGAGAGAGAGAGAGAGAGAGAGAGAGAGAGAGAGAGAGAGAGAGAGAGAGAGAGAGTCTGGTGTGTTAAAACAGAGCAGTTACAATTATTCTTTAAATCTAAATTATTCTGCCCTATGTTTTGTCTTTTTGCGTATCTGGAGTGTACAGAATTGATACGGATGAGAAGTAAACAAGACATTAATAGGCACAGTAAATTCAATACATCAATAAACAGTTTTGTAACAACATAACTAGTGTGTTGAACAATGTCTTATGTTTATTTTGTTTGCCTTGTTGTTGTTTTTTTTTTTTTAATCCTTGTGTGATATATTTTTGCAGCGCCCTGATTCAACGCGTAATATATGATCACAAGTCCTAAAGTTCAGTGGAGGAATGTACAGCATTTTCGGTGGCGATATTAGGTAATCCCCAAAATTCAAGTCTTGTTTGATGCTATATACAACAGTTTCTTCCCCTGCACGAGTCACATACTTTCAGATTCCATTCGTGTATATAAAAAATCATTCAATGTTTTCACAGTGCTGGATTTTATGGTTCCAAAGTTATTGTCTGAATTTTGGTTAAAACATAAAATTTTACAGAAATTAAAATGTTTTAACGCAAGAAACCCATTTATAATTATAGCGATGATTTGAACCATTAAACATGATTTTATATAACGTTTGACAGATCTCATAGTGTTCCCATTTATTATTGAAATCTAAAACTCAGATAATTCTGGACTTAATATCAATGTCGTAGGTCAGGTCAGCCTGCTACCGCGGTAACAGTACACCGTACTACCTGTGATTGCTGACCCATAGTGGACATCTACACATGGCTCCCTCTGAAAAGTCCTTTCTGGTGGATCAGGCGGCCGAGCAGATATGCTCATCCCAGACTGTGAAGGCAGATGGCAAAAGCTCTGTGGACAGTGCAGGGCATCTCAAGTACAGTACATCTCAAGTAAAAAAACAACAACAAAGCAAACAAGATAAACATATGATCATCCACTGCCTTCGGGCATGTCTCCAGACGCCTGGACATTGTCGTGTCCTTGGATTCAGACAGACCCAGACAACAGAATGAGGGCGACTCGGAGCAACATTTCCTCTCTTAAATCTAAATACGAGTTTTGTGTGTGTGTGTGTGTGTGTGTGTGTGTGTGTGTGTGTGTGTGTGATTTGGATTTTTAACGTAGCTTTAACAATTTTTCAGTCATATCGCTACGATGTCTGCAGTGTGGCAATTTATAGTGATGTCTAGCACTGGGGCATCATGCCGCAGACATGTAGCATGATGTCCCACCCAGTCACATTATCCTGACACTACTAGGCTGACCAGTCCTGACACTAATATCTTAATACTGAGCGCCTAGCGAGGCAGCTGTTAGTACCATTTTTAAGTCTTTGGTATGACTCGGCCGGGGTTCGAACCCGCGATCTACCCTTAGCCATTGTAGGTAGGTAATTAGATTACTTACCTATTATATGAAACAAGTGTTTTCAAAGTTTCAGTCGCACTCAAAATATTAAAAATACATGTTTGTTATTCCGTTACTCATGTATAAAAGCACGTGGCAGGCTACTTTTTAGAACGTGATGTCAGTGCTGTGTGATATAGTTACACGTAATGAGGTACAAACGCTAGACAATCACAAATTGTGTCTGAATTGCTGATATCAATATAGATATGATGTCGAAATCACTTGACCCGTCTTGCGAACAAATACTTACTCATACATGTACACATGATCGATCTGAATAAAATCAGATTGTACACTTGATGTGTGTGGGATGAGTTACGGAATAATTCTAATTCTGTCAACTACTAGAAGAAACATACTATGGTATCATTTTATTAACAAACCAATTTGTCTGTAACATGGAACTGAAGATCGTATTTGTTGTTCTCATGCAACTTCTATCAGCTGTCTTTCAAATCGTCTCATTTTCCTCCCCTGGCTGGTATGTGCAGTATAAGACAGACGGACAAATCGTTATGGGTGGATTATTTTATAGCAGGATATGCCAAGTTAATGGAGATTGTGAAGTCAAGTCAAACCTGGATACACTTCCACCGAATAATCCAATTGTTCGGAAAGGTCTCTCTCTCTCTCTCTCTCTCTCTCTCTCTCTCTCTCTCCATGGAAAATAAAGTAAAAACCAGGAACACTTTAGAAATCTCTCATAATTATTTTGTTAGAAACATAATGGTTATAGACGTCATCGAAGAGATAATTTTACATTTGTAATTGTACTTCCGTTTTCTTCCCCTGTAAAATCGGACTCATTTCGCTATATAACAATTGTACCACATACATATATTTTTATGGTTTCTTTAATTCTATTAAACTTGCAAAACTTTCATTGTTAAATTGTACATCCTTTACGGTTGGTCAGTATATTGTATTAAAAAAAGCAATAACTTCTTTGTAGATCTTGCATTTAAGATGAGTGTAAGCTCTTTAATTGCTGCCATTATTTAAAAAATTGCAGACGTACATTTGGAAGACTCAAAATTTCCATTTCAGAACAGATCTTTTCTATGGTGAACAATGCTTTTAAAGGCAGTCTGTCCATCGTCTTCAGCGCAGTTGTTTTGATTTTGTACATAATGACAGTGCGTAACAATCGGTGGTGGATGATCATCTATTTGTTCTGTGCCGTTCTTTCCATTTTATCTGGTAAGTAAACAGTATTTGATATTTGTCTGCTAGTCGTTGACTGTTTCTACCTGTAATTCTGTCAGAGATACTTATTTAGACATGATCTACCGATTTATCAGTTTGCATCAACAAATCTCTGCAAGCTCGTGCTCTGTTTGTATGTACGTACGTATGTATGTGTGTCTGTATGTATGTATGTGTGCGTGTATGTATGTATGCATGTATTTGTATGTGTGTATATGTCTGTCTATGTAAGTCTGTATGCCTGTCTGTCTGTGTGAGTGCGTGCATGCATGCATAGATAAATAGACAGATAGTAACTAGTCCGCCACTGTAACGAACGGTTAAACTCCATAAAGATTGTTTGAAATAAAACTTGTCATCTACTTCTTTTCAGGCGTTCTACAGTGGATTCTAATAGCTGCAGTCGCTAACACGAACGTTATATTTCAAGCTGAAGAAAGTGAAATTGGTATCGAGCGGATGGGAGCGCCTTGGTGTATTGTTCTGTATTCTTTTACTGCCCTCCATTCAACCATTGCTTTCGTCGTGTACATGCTTTTCCTTATAAAGGAACTGTTTCGTATCGTGCGATTCGAACGGACGATCTAAAACAGCATAATAATTTTTTTGTTATATCCTATTTTGTCTTCTTTTGTTCATTCCACTGTCTCATGTAAGCACTTGTAATATAGTATAATCAGAAATCGTCGTTGTTATTCCATATTTTGTATTTTAGAACCCGTGTCTCTGCTAAATGCAAAATCTCACAGTGAGATGAATATTATTGAGCACTTTGTAATTCCAACAACAATAAGACTGATGCTTCTAAAGCTGCTAATGCAAGAATGAGTAAAAAACACTATCTAAAAAATAAGGCACAATAATATAACCGGGATGAGGCTCAAAAGTTCATTTCTAGAACATTCTAAGTTGTCAACAAGATAAGGTCTATTACTAAAATTATAATAAAGAACATGGCAAACATCAGATACACCAGGTGTCAGGATAATGTGACTGGGTGGGACATGATTCCCTAGTGCTAGACATCACTATAAACTGCCACACTGCAGACATCGTAGCGATTTGACTAAAATTGTTAAAGATACGTTAAAAATCAAAATATCACACACACATACACAATCACGCGCGCGCGCGCGCGTTTCATGGACACACGTGACATGAACCGGGAGAATGAGACACAGCGTACTTAATAACAATTTACCCAATTTTCGGCATTTTTTCACCCTATTCAAAAAGAACAAAAGTCATTATCAATTTTCAATTAAATGTAATTATCACCATATGTTTAAACCCAATATTAGAAGAATTAAAATTGAGAGATTAAAACATGTTCGAAAACAAAACTATAAAAATCAAAAGACTACTAAAATATTCGGTCACTTTCAACAGCAAAAAGGAATTCTTTCAATTATGTTAGGACTAATGACCCTTCCGACCAATACAAATATAATCGAAATAATAAATCTTCGAACCAAGGAACCCGTTTTCAAATACCTTTGGACTTGTGAACCATTTAAAAAATATTTTCGAACTAATCAACCTTCGGATCTTGAACCCCTTGTTGTAAAAACCCTTCGGACTAACAAGCCTTAGAATTTGTGAACCTTTGAACCTTTTTCTTCAAAGTTACGAACCCTCGGATCAACGAACCTTCGGACCCCTATTTGACCGCTATTTTCTTTGACCTTGCGAACCTGCGGCGCAATGGAACTTTAGGTTAAAACGTTCTGAAAATAGAGCTCTTTTAAAAACATAGTTCGGACTTACGAGCCTTCGGAACATCGATCAGTTGCACGTATTTTCAAGGTTCCACCCAACGTTTCTGGGCTACAGAAAATACATAACCATAATGTTCACAAAACCACTTTTCGATTCGTGATCGATACTAAACAAGGGATATAAGGATGAAAATTAATGAAATGCACATTCACTAAAATATTGCTACGTATATTACAGGGGCACCGCTCCAGTGGCCTAGTGGTTAGAGCGTCCGCCTCGGATGCGGGAGGTCGCGGGTGCCTATATACACAATCTTTTCCACTGACATTAACACAGTACAGGTAACTTAATGTATTTCTCTATAGATCTGGTTACCGCTACTAATTGATCAAACGCATAATCTGCTCTCGCCTCATACAATTAACAAATAGGCCCCTTCAGTATGAACCTACCTTGATTGATGTTTGATATATGTACACGTACGGTCGACAATAAATGCCGTATGGTCCCGACTGTGACTCAGATACTAATAAACCGATTCGTTGGTTAAGAGAATTTACATCTTACTTATGCAAATTAATTAAAGAAAATTCTCTTTTTGTCTTAACTACAATAGTTGCTAACAAACAATTCATCGGCATAACATCCTACAGACCTAACATACATGGTTCGCAAGACATTTAAACGAATAAACTCGCACAGCTATCTCAAGACTCCTATCAAGAAAATAATCTAAGAAATTCTTAAAATACATGAGTCATATAACATTCAAAACAAATGAATCCAAACAATTATCTTCAGACTCATATTAAATAAAAATTGTATGACTCTAAGATACATAAATTCACACAATTATCTTCAGACTCGTATCAATTGTATGAAACTAAGATACGGTCCCTTGCTCTCTTTTCCCCTTTTACACAATCGTCTCTCAAGACTTTCAGTATTGTCCCCTGGATCCTTTATGAGAAAAATCCTCGATAATTTCCCCGGAGTCAAGACTTCGAGCTTCCCGCAGAAACTTAGACTGACTAATTTTACAGCGTAAGACCTTTATAAAACATGAAACGTCGCATGGAAACACATTCTAAATTGTTAACTCTGACAATCTCAGGCTCATTTAACCGCCAAATTTAACACAAGAACATCCAGGGTTTCACATCCTTTCCCGCTTTCGTTAATAAACCGATCTCTGTAAAGTTTCAACTTATGAAAATATTTCAGCAAGAATAAACGCTGTTTCTGCAACATTTCAACCATTGGGGTTGTTTCTATAACTGGAACCAGTTCATCTTATCTTGACAAATTCGCTTGGCACAGTAATCAACGGAATGTCATTAAACATTAATCATATCTACATCACACCATTAGTGTACCGTATCCTTACCCCGTGCCATGGATTTAACTCAATCACATACATCAACTTAAAATGGCTATGTGTCACTCTGACATATTCTAAGCTCACTCAGTTAGATGTTACCATGACAATCTACAAAATTCAGACTGTTACAGAAAGTATTCATATATTTCATCCTCTTTCTTCTACATCCTACCCTCCTTTGTGTGATAGTATTCTTGTGTGTAATGCATATATATCAACACTCCTATTCTTTTTATTAGACAGTAGCTGTGTGTGCTTGATTGTATGTCAAAACATGTCAGCACTACATTTCTCATACGTCCCCATAGTTTTTTTTATTTTTTTTATTTATTTTTTTTTAAAGTGGAAAAGACATTTTTTAATACATACCTCATTGAAACTTTGAGTGCAAATAAACATACAAAATAGATCCCTAAAAACTGAATAAATAAAAAAAAAAAAAAACCAAAAAAAAAAAAAAACAACAAAAAAACAAATGAACAAAAACGTACAGCATAAAACAATAAAACATTTCTAATTATAACATATAAATTAAACATTCAGTATTTCCCAGTATCGTCCGTTTAAAGGGTTTCTGTACTGTTTCGCCCCGTCTTACGTGTCTTTGATCCTCTTTACGGTGTTAAGTATGACATATTCTTTGTGATCGAAACTGAGTTATGCAGTTATCAGAAGGTATGCTTTTTTTTTTTCCAGGTGGCATTATATGGTTGCATCCTAGCAAGGAAGGTAACCCATTGTGAAGACTATGGTAAGGGGGGGGGGGGCGCTCTACAGATATTATGTACTTACGTGATCGTGACAGGTGTAAGGTGAAGTTGTTTGCATTTGCAATATGCACAGTGTAGATAATGCTGGCATACCTCTAGGGTACTTTCATGTACTGTGGCTGACATTTCTTTTGATATTGTACTTGTGGAAACTATACATGATCTAAGCACACAGCTAACCAAGATTACTTATCCTATGTGTTCGAAAAATCAGGTTGAATTAGTTTAAAGTACACTATCTTTACCAGTTATTAAAATGCAGAAGACGAATTTTGCCATCTTTTAAATGTGCGATGAATGAATTACAAAATATACAAAAAGTAAAAAAACAATTATCGGCTTTTTGCATTTTACTTTTTGAGTCCTGGAAGTGAAAATGACCAAGCGGAGCTAACAGTTTTTAGTAGATGCATATCTCAAGTAAGGCCCCGCTGTACACTCTATGATCCAAAATTACACCCATCATAACCAAAACAGAGTGAATTTGAAGTTAGTTCAATAAGATCTGACAAATATAAGATTTAAAAAAAATAACCAGTATAACTAGTGAGGAAAATCCGGTAAATTCTTGATCCATAAAAATCCGAAACTTTAGAGTCAAACAAGCAGTGGCACATGCACAACATGTGCGCACGCCATTATAATTTAAAAAGTAAAGTCAAACTAGCAGCGAGGAGAGAAAACCAGTCTAAAGCCTGGTCGCCCCTTGGCTCTCTTCTCTGTAGAAGAGTGTGAATAGTGCTGCTGGAAGGACTCCGAAGCTTTGACAACTTATCGGCAATACACAGTTGTTCTCTTAAAATTGACAATGAAACGAAAAAGAAATTGTTGTTTAAATCACACAGTATCACGGGAAATTGGACATAAACGTTTCGTAGGTGAATTCTCAAAAATACAAGGTTTAGTGGCATCGTCAGTACGAGCAGTTGATACTTGGAACCCAGGAAATACGGTGGATCACACACATCATGGTGGTGTTTTCAATTTCGATTTTTCCAAGGACGGGTAATATTCCTTAAGTAGATTCACCATGGTTAAGTGTTGTATCTGCTTTAATTAATACGAAATAAACGAATCCTAGGAAAAGCGCAGCTTCATTTATATATGTATACATGTTTCCTTTGACATGTCCTACCTCGATCACTGCCATAGGTTATTGGTAATGCGAACAAGCTACATTGAGTGGGTGGGTGTGATATAGCCAGATATCATGTACAAAACGTATTAAGTGGAAATTGCTACATTATGTATTTATTTCGAAAATAATGACAAGATCTGGGGACTTATTTTGTTTGTCGGAAGAATACGAACTCTCATGTTAACCGTCATAAATTCGGCTGTGTTTTCGGTATCGTGTACAGAAGATACACTTTCAGTTTGAGTGATTATCATATGTGTACTTTTCATATTGCAGCTTTTCATAATTTCAGGTGTGCTAAGCACAAGGCAGCAAATGAGCATGATATGCGTGAGGCTGGCTAGTAGAAATCATTAGATGCATCTAGTTTTCATATAGCTATGATGTACAAAATGATTCTGTACTTTGCAATTGAGCAATTAAAACTTTTGTCAAGACAAAAAGATGACATGAGAAAAATCTTCCATCAAAGTAGAGTTATGTTTTTCACGAAGTTTGACCTATGATAAAATTATGAAGCCAATACAGTTTACATTGATGGTACTTTGAACACCATAACAGACAACATGAGATTCTTATGGTAATTCACTTTCCAATTAAGGCTTGCTATACCATAATTGGATATTCTTTGATAAGTTATTCAGTGCGCTGTATTTATTATGATTGTTTATATTTCCATAGAAGCAATGTCCTTTAGGGGTCAAGGTAGACTTGAATATAAGGGAGGAAATGATTTTTCCTTTTGGACAGAATAGGGAGAATTGATAGCTGAACAGGGAGAAGTAGAAGCAAAAAGCAAAGCAAGAAGTGCTATATAATATATATGTGTGCGTGTGTTTGTCACTTATTTGAATTATGTCCTCTGTTTTTGAGTAGACATTTAACACTTGACCTTAAGAGTTGCAGCATTTTTCAGATTCTTGACATTGTTTCATACATTTCAGACCTAAACATGTACATTTTAGGCTAAACAATCTTCTGTTGCATAAATTGTAAAATTTGCTTTCTATGAAATGTATATATTCCTTAATCTGTTTGCCCAATTATTTACAAAAACAGACAATCTATTGAAGTGGTAATTTCTAGAAATAGTGATGTCTGCAAATACAGGTTCAGTTATGGTTTCAAAGTGATTTCAGACTGATTTTATGAAGAAAATAACACAAACACAGCATCTGAAATCTTCATCTTTAAAAAATTAAATAAGAAAGTACTCTTCACCGATTCTGTTTTTAAAACACAAATAACTATTTACATATTGATGTTTTAGTTTTGAAACAGAAGTTTTCATCATTAATGGTAGGCCTGACTTGCAGAAATCAGGCGGTGATAATTTGCTCAGGCAAAGGTTAATGGTCGGTCAGCTATTAAAACATGTCTGTGAATGTGCAACAGTTGTCTGTTGGTGCAGTTGGTATGAACACCAGATACAATACATTTCACCTTGGGCTACAATGCTGTCAGAACCAGCTTAAATACCAGGCCACAGTGAGGGAGCATCTCGGCAGTCATAAACTACAGTCACTCATTGAACATCTAAAAAATCACAAGGTGAAGTCATTTTCTCTTTCACAACAGAACAAGGCAAAGTTTAAAATTTTGAGGCAACTTAGTCACCCACTATACCTGGTAGCATGACCCCTGGTCCATATATGGCACACCATAAAATGGGGTTGAAAGCGGAATAGTGCTTTGATCAACTAATATGGCAAATTTCCAAACAATATTTTTGTATGAAGAATATAAACACTATGCTGCTCATGTTTCAGCTGTGAAATTCAGCAATATTGGTATTATATAAGACTACTTGATTTGTTTACGGATATGTATGCAGTTGTTAAACTTTCTGACAAAATGTTGAAAAGTACCTGGTGTGATTCACAAAGTAGGGGTACTAATATTAGTGCTAGTTTTCATAAAGAAAGCAGAACGCTGAAGTGACGGAGGGATTTGTGCAATGAATCAAGGAATATGTCAGTCCCATGAACCAAAACACAAGAAAACAATGGAACATTATCAGTTTTATGCACATGGTGTTGTGACTGTGGAAGGAAGAATGCAATAGCGACGGAAGAAATATCAGATCCTGAGCCTAAGGATTTTGACCCCGAACCATCTTTGAAGAAATTTGTTAGACTTTGTTGAAAGACAGTGAAAGTAGTATATTCTTTTGCTTGAAGTTGAAGCGAAAAAAAAGTGAATGGAATACAATCATTTGTTTTATCTTAAAATGTGATGGAAAATTTATTGATTTGAAATGGAATTAAAACTAATTAAATCAATTGCTATAGAGAAAGATGGTATAATCCCTTCATTCTTTCTAGCTGCATACAAAATTAAATAATGGCTATTTAATTGTATTGAGAATTGTAGTTTTGACATCACAAACAATCATGAATATCAACTGCCCTAATCTTGTATTCATTTATTATACTCTAATTCAGTTTGACAATGAATGAGCATTAGTAATTTGATCACACACACACACACACACACACACACACACACACACACACACACACACACACACACACACACACACACACACACACACACACACACACACACACATTAGTACACAAATGATACACTCATTCTGTTGTGAATTATTGCATGGAAAAAAGTATCGTCATTGGGACTTTAGTTGTAGGGCTGGTACTGCAACTTTTTCCAAGCAAGGATTCCTAGACTGCATTTTAAAAATCATTGTGGAGAACCAGACTACAGATGTAATGAGCAGGCATTGTGTTCATTACAGATACTCGATTATGATTATGAATACAAGTTGTTGGCACTGATGATTAGGATTGCACTTTATTTGGAAACCATGATTATGATTACAGTTACAGGGGGATGATTACGATTACAATTGCTTTGTATTTGGTTGTTACCTTTTCTTTTTCTGGGCAGATATCATACATTGTATAACTGAATAACAAACAATTTAAACTGTGTTAATGTTTATTGACAAATTATTTACATACAAATTATAAGACAGTAAATTAAAAAAAACCCAGCTTTTATATTGGCTATCTAAAATTACCCATTTCTCATTGTCTTCTCTTTATGGAAACATTTATTATTCTTACACTTATGAAGAAGATAATTAGTGATTTTTTGGTTGTAATCATTTGTAATCATGATTGCACTATACGATTACACTGCTAATGAAGGACTTTCATGATTACAATTATAGAGCTTCTGAAATCAATGATTACGATTAAAGCTCACACTATAATTGATCACAATCAGTTATGAATACAGTCATAATCAGCTCTTTGCCTGGCAGTGAGCATTACATTTTGCATACACATGGGGCCATACATACAGTGTATGTGGCAAGCATCCTGATGCAGTGTAATGGAGGTTGCAATATTGGCTTTGTTTCCATGACTGAGTGTCATATTATAATTTTATTTGTAAGATGATGGCATTTACAGTTTCTGTATAGAAGGTACAGTTGTGGTCTGTGCTGTTAATAGTGAAGGCAGTTCTGAAATTTTATGAAATGTATCCTATCAGCTGAGTTCATCATTTATTTTCATTTCACATGCATGTCCTCTGTCAGTTCACTATAACTTCTGTAAATATTAATCTGCAGAGCATGATATCTTCAGGTATTTTCATTTGTTCCTTGTTAATACCCATTGAAACATAATCAAAACTGTATTAAACTAGCTATATATAATAAATATGCATTTATGCCAGGTGTTTACTTATGCAAGTTGCTTTGGTATGAATGGATAGCTGTTTTACTTGCAGAGACATGTACACAGCTTCCTGTGATCATTTTTCGGATTGACTCTGTTTATGATTTAATTGGTTTGGTTTATTTTTAGCTTTTAGTGTTGTTTTAGGGTTAAAAAAGAAAAAGAATTATAAATTACATGTACAATGTTTAAACTTATTTTATTTATTGAAAAAGATTTTGATTTTAGTGTGATATTATAAATGGCTATGAATTCAGTCCTAATATGATCTTAAATTAACAAGCGTGTGTTTTTTTTATTTTCCTTTCTATCCATTTGAAACTGAAGGACTCCTGAGTTCATTCCAGGGACTGTCAGAAATAGGTTGGGGATTCCTGAGTTTAATGAGTGATGAGTCCATTTTTCCTAATCCATGAACTCTGTTGAGAGCCCAGAATTAAGTTAATTGCATGTTAATTAAATTAATATAGAAAAGTGTCTGATCTTTTCCTTGAGTCCTTCTAGATGCATGCATTGAAAATTGTTGTGGTTGTAACATTACAAACAATCACGATTATCAAAAACTTCAAACTTTATAGTTAATTTGTGTCATATTGATAGTACTGGGGGTGTGTCACAATTACAGAAAACCCACTGTATATAAATAGAATCAGCAACTACCAACTCTTTGAACTAGTATAAGTGAATTAAGATATACTGGTAATGTAATTATCTCTTCCTTCAGGATGAAAAACATTGACATTTTTTTATAAGTGCTAATCACCCAACTTAGCTTAATTTTCAAATAATCGCATAGGTTCAGTTTGATATATTTAATGAGAGATGCATTTCCAAGTCAGCATGAGTAAGGGACAGTTCATTATTTAATTTTGCAGGACAAGTGAGTGCCAATTATAGATAACTCATGAAATAACAGAGAACAAAAATAGTACTGTTCATCATTCATATGACACATCCAATGCTTTGAGCACAAAGTTTATAGTTTTCAATACAGTAAAGCAGAGAATGAGGTGGAGGGGACTCCAAATAGAATCTCAGCATGGAGGCTGAATATTAATAATTTACTAGTGTCTTTGAAGATCTTCAAAATGAAGTTACCAAAGTTAGCTGGCACACTCAAGGTTTTTTTTTAAAAGGGAAATGAGATGACACCTTATTTGACGAGCCTAATGGTCAACTCACTTTGAATATGGTAGGGACCCAGTCCAGATCACAAGCATTGGGCTATCCAATTTTTTAGCTCTGTATGCCCCCCATCTGGAAATGTAGTGCCTATATATATATATATATATATATATATATATATATATATATATATATATATATATTGCAATCACCTTTGATAGAACAGAAGTGGAAGTATAATTAGAATACTGAGCCCTTTATTGAAAGAAAATGATTTTAAATGTGTATTTATCTGCCTTTACAGGTCTGTCTTAGGTGTAGCCTGTGAAAGAAGGAGCGTTCTACTCTTTGACCCGTTCAATAGGAAGCTTATTGGATATAGAAATAAAGCTCACAATGACTGTGTGAACTGTGTGAGGTAAGATACGCTGTACATTCAGTGGGAAATATGTTAATGCATGCCAATTAATGCATGAGACTGCTCCATTTGGATAGAGTTACTGCTCCATTTTGGACAGAGTTATGGTCCTTGTCAGTCAACTTCATATTTTAATCTTTATATGGGACATTGCTTGTACTGATGAGACCTTGAAAAAGATGCAGTTAAGCATTTCACATGTCTTATCGAGGAGTGATGGCTCTTGGATGCCTCTCTGCTCTTTGGTTTTCTCAACATAAATATTATTTGAAGCCTTTTGGAGAGGATTGTAGTGAGCGGTACCTTTTGTGATACACCTATTGCTTATAGCTTTTGTTCTCTACTGCTAAATTTAAAATATTTATTGTTTTATATATTAACTCACACAGCTTGTTGTCTACATTCAGGGACAACAGTATATATTGTCATATCCTTTTGTCTGCAGTCCTTTCAGTTTGAAAAAAATGTTCAACACAAAGTTTATTATTGGATATAAAAAAAAGACAAAAAACTTATGGATGTGATTTGTAATTAATTGTGTAAAGCTTATTTGTTTATTATGAAAACATTGCTGTAGAATGTGTGGTCAACATTTATTCCAATTGCTGACTGTTACTTACTGTTGGAAAAATATTTGCAATTAAATAATTCACAGTCTTTTTTTAATAATATTAATGAAACAGTTGCCTGTATAAGCCTGTAATCTTTTTTTCAAGGTTGCCAGTTTATGCTTAAATTGTCTTATGCAACAGCTGTGTTGAAGCAAAATACGAAAAGTTTTCATGTTTTCAAAAAATTAAGTTTTTCATTGGTGTTTTAATCATATGACACGAGAATATTCAAAAGTAGAAGTTGAAAGTGTCTGTTTTGAACATCATAAATTTTTAACTTTCAGCACTCACTTCCTATTTTCTCCAACTTTGCCCTCTTCTGTCAGGTGAATCATGTCATTCTTATTGAACCCGGGTGACATAATATTTATTTAATATAATAATTCTGATAATATAGCAGGAAAATCATGCCATACCGGCTTTGGTGCATAGTGTTTTGCTGGTTCTAAAGCATTGTGGCATGAAATGATAAATTGGGACCATGATGGTAAAGATTCCTTTGAAGAACAGTCAGTCTTATATTCAACCTGGTGAAAATCATGTTTTGCCTGCCCCCCGCTCGCTCTCTCTCTCTCTCTCTCTCTCTCTCTCTCTCACACACACACACACACACACACACACAAGAAGTAAAATGCTTTCATTGATTATGGGAGAATAAGTATATAAACCTGAATGATTAGAATGAGACTCAATAAAAAATTTGAAATGTCTGGCATGTGTAACGGTAAAATGTTGTGTGAATTTAGTAATCTATTAAACTGATATTAGCTTCAGCTGACCTGGAAGTATTTCAGCTGTTTTGGAAAAACCACTTGAACTGTTTGCACAGATCTTTACTGGGAGTTTTGTTGCATCAAGGCCTTTCATACTGATTCAGTTTGTTCATTCATTGTCCAATATACATAATTTGACAGCAGATTTGGTTTGTGTAGTTTTTGGTTGGAATTGATATACGAGTGAATATATAAAGTTTTCCCTTGCATTCTGACACATTTGACTTTGCAGGTTCCTGGATGATCGTCTCTTTGCAACTTGCTCTGATGATACTACAGTTGCATTATGGGATTGCAGATATCTGAAAAAAAAGGTGCGCAAATTCCGTGGACACTCCAACTGGGTGAAAAATATCGAGTATGCTTCCGATTTAGGTTTGCTTGTAACATCTGGTTTTGATGGCTGTATCTACACCTGGGATATAAACAGGTAAACAGACATGAAGAAAGGTAATGTATATGTGGCAGGTGTATATCAGGTGAAAGTTCCTGAAATGAAATCATATGTACAGTATGCAGAATTATAATAGAACCTTGAAATATGCAGAATAAATGTATGCCTCTTGGTCCAGCAAGCTTCAAAATCTGATTATAGCCCAGAAAAAGAACTTGGTGGATGAGTATAAATTTAATGACCCAGTGAAAGCAAAAATGACTTTGACAAGAAATTGCTTGTTTCAGGACTTGCATCTTTACTAGACAAGGTTCTGATATGTTGTCCTATCTACACTATGGCAGATCGCTCATATATTTCAGTGCATTGGGTCTGTGAATTTCATTGGATGCAGCAGCAAGCCATCACATCCAGTCCAAATCAGGTTGTTCAAATTTGAAGACTGTCCCCACATGATCGAGACAAGTGGAGAAAACAACTAGAATGGACTCATAAATAAGCAATTTTCCACAGCTGGTCCATGTTTACAAAAATGCGACCTTTCCCTTAAATACACCTGTAATGGCTTCTCTCTGGTAAAGTCATACTTCGATATTAAACTGGTATTAATTGTTTCCATCATTTTTGTTCAAACCACAGTTGTACTCTGTTGGTTAGTTGGCATTACATACTAAGAGAGGCAACTCATGACATCCAGCTGGTTGCTAGGACAAAACACTTAAATATCTGATTGATCTGGTAAGGTGTGGATAGGTTAGCATACCAGAACCTTGGCTAGCAAAGATGCAAGACTTATCCACTTGTGTCATTAAAAAATGTATTAACAATTGTTATCCTTTGTAAAGTATTTTTGTATACCTTTTGAAAAAATATAGATGAATTGATGATATCATATTTCACTAAAAACATGATAGCCCAGATTTGACATGCTATAAGCCCATGGGATTCTGGCATCAGATTTATTACACCCTGCAATGGCATGAAACTATTAACAGAAGTCTCAGAGAAGTGCACCTAGTCATATATATATATATATATATATATATATATATATATATATATAATGGCAGCAGGTATCAAAAAGGGCATAAAATATGCAGATTTACTTGGACATAGCAATATCCAGAGTTCTCTATAATGGTTGACTTTGGGTATTTTATGCACGAATTTAGATTTCACACAGAAATTTTCTACCTTGGATAAATTCCAGTATTAAATTTTTTGTGATGGACACAAAATTAAATGATAAATCCACAAATGCAAAAGCAACTCTAACTATAGAATTAACAAAAGTAAAAGCAACACACATGGTCCTAATCCAGGTAAACATTAAAAAGACACCATTACTGTGATGAAAGGGCTATTGACAACAGTCTGAAGTCGTTGTTCTAGTTCTAATTGGACAACTTGATCCCTGTTGGCGTCTTGCTGAATGCCATTCCACTTTCCATCCAACAAGTTGCAGTTTTTCTATAATACACCATGTTGCCAAATTTAAACACAAATTTTACCACAAAAATCACACACCACTGCATTAAAGATACAGAACAGAATTAAAAAATGCTTAGAAATTTATGAACTAATTTCACATTAATTGAAATACCATGATCCTGTGCAAACAGAAGAATAGTGTTGCCATATTCCTCGCTCATGACTTATGCATTGATAAAGTTGGTAACCAGTCTTCTGTTGGTAGCATTACATTTTAGACAAAGTGCATGGTTCCAATCCTGATCAACCAGAAAATTTTTAAAAATAAGGAATTTGGTCTGTCAAAGAGAGCTCTCACAGGTACAGGCATTCATGTCTTTAGATAAAAATAAAAACTATTGACAAAACCCTAGTGTTTCCCATGGAATCTGTAAAGGGCATGGTAATCATCCTGTAAAGGGCATGGTAATTATCCTGTAAAGAACATGGTAATCATCCTGTAAAGGGCATGGTAATCATCTTGTAAAGGCATGGTAATCATCCTGTAAAGAGCATGGTAATCATCCGCTAAAGGGCATCATAATCATCCTGTAAAGGGCATGGTAGTCATCATGTAAAGGGCATGGTAAGCATCCTGAAGAGGGCATGGTAAGCATCCCGTAAAGGCCTTGGTAAGCATCCTGTAAAGTGCATGGTAACTATCCTCTTCAGAGGGCACCTTCAACATGATTTTAGCATTTTGAAAGTCAGCCTTTTTTATCGCAATGTAGTGGTCAGATTTTAATAATTATAAATGGTTCATTTTTATTATAATTATTATTATTATTATTATTATTATTATTATTATTATTATTATTTCACTTCTTTATTAAATTGAATATGTACATTTAGGACAAAAATGTAAGCACAGTAATCATGTTCTAGATTTTTTATTTTTGAATTTATTCGTAAATAGCCTGCAAAACTTTAACTACAAGAAGTCAGGTTATACATTTGATTGTAATTCATATGTTCATGTTTGAAGAATAGAAAATGTTCATGCAGTTTGGCGGATGACAGCCAGTACATATTGTAAATTATAAACACTGCCTAAGAATACTTAATTATTTATATGCAAGGTTTGAATTCCATAATTGTTGCAAGTATATGTAAAATACAAATAAAGGATCTTCTGTGCATCGAACAGCTAAATGCTCATTGCTGTTGTTCTTGTTGATAGCATCATCAGTACCTCTCTCATGGCTAAGTTCTGATGACAGTGGCTTCTTATTTCTTTGTAGCATAACCAGTGTATTACTTGTCTGTTTCCTTTTAGGTATTCAGAAGAACAATCCTCTAACCGTGTTTTCTTCACCAATGGATTGATGCGCTCCAAACTTTCTCCTGACAACTCCAAGCTACTTATATCTACACATGAGGGTTACATGATCATCATCCGCAATCTGAATTTGTTGACCTTGGCTGAGGACCTTAAGGGATTTAAACCCAGCATGTACAGACTAATGCAAAGGAGCCAGACCCCATTACGAATGGATCTGATGTACAATCATGTGTTTGAACAGAAACGAAACAGGGTGGAGTTTTTGTCAGACTGGCCCACTGGAAATGATGCCAACATCATTTCATCTTTACAGGTCTGTGCTGCAGACTCGTTGGTATGGAGTAATTTACATACTTGCTGTGTAGATCCTCACTGTACTGAATTTCTAGATGCAGGTGTATACAAGTGGGGATTTCATAACAATTGACTTTCAGATTAGAAAATAAAGGGGTTAAATCATGGAATTATTTTATAGTAAAAATACAGTTTACTTCCCTGATACCAGCTACAAATGGATATTTCCCAAATTTTCTCGTGAGTTCTATCCATGTGCATGTACAGAAGAAAATCATGCCAAATGCTTTAAGCAATACAATTTTTTCAAGACTTATGAAAGAAAAAAGATGTGCAACAGTCGAATAAAATCGGAGCAGTAGTTTCTGATATTTTGACTCGAAGTTATATATTTCTTTTATTTGTGACCACATTGTAGGAATACTTCCAACATGTTGATGTAATGCAGGTTATATTGATGGGAACTGAAAAGAGTTTCATTTCCAAACTTTGTCATCATTTAGAGGAATTGTGTCCCAGATTGCCTGTTCCTTCCCCTCTAACTTTCATTTCAGGATCATAACTTTCCCAAGGATTATTGGTATGCAGTTCTGTATGGATGAGATGCTGAATAAATGTTATTTCCAGCATTCTGTGACATGCTGTAACTACTGATTGTTCAGCTTCCAGACTCTGGTGTTTGCAGTCCAACTTATATTTCAGTCTAATTTGGTGTACAAATTTACGTATGAGATGTGTTCAGTTTCCACCATTCCATGACATTTGTAAGTGTTATATCCCCTCACTGACATCCTGCAAACTTTGGTTTCTGCAGTATAACTAGAGCTTTACCAAAGTTTGCCCCCTCCCCTTTTTTCCCATCTTTATGTTTCAGTTTTGCTGAATCTAAAAGGAAATGAATTTCTTAAAACTATCTCTCTCAGTGAAAGGTACCTTGAAGGGGATTATTCTATGGAAAGAACTTATCAATCTCTCATTGAGTGAGATGTTTCTTTCATGAGAATTAAAATCCATGTTGTTAGGGGTTTTCCTGCATCATCTAGTACTCAAATCATGCAATAACATGTGCTTGGTTTTGAGATCCAGTCTGGGATTTTAGTGCATTGCTGAAAGAAGGGCAGGTAAAATGATAAGTTGTTTGCTCAGAGACGTTGATTTCAAGTGTTCCATGTTGGAGGAGTTATTCCCTCTGATTGCCCATCCTCATGACTTTGGCTTCTGCAGAATTGCTTTAGCAAGGAGATTTGCTGGATTTCAATGAGAATTTATCATTCATCTTTATACTGACAGGACTATGGATTTCATTGAGAATTTATCATTCAGCTTTATCCTGATAGGACCATGGATTTCAATGAGAATTTATCATTCAGCTTTATACTGACAGGACCATGGATTTCAGTGAGAATTTATCATTCAGCTTTATACTGACAGGACCATGGATTTCAATGAGAATTTATCATTCAGCTTTATACTGACAGGACCATGGATTCCAATGAAAATTTATCATTCAGCTTTATACTGACAGGACCATAGATTTCAATGAGAATTTATCATGCAGCTTTATACTGATAGGACCATGCATGAGTTTAATTTCCAGCATTCTACATTCTCATTTACAATAGTCATGGCCAATGGCTTATAAGAAAGTAGTGACAGGATAACAAGATCACAAAAAATATAATAAAAAAAGGTCTGTGTTAGTTGGTTTAGATGGATTGAATGAAATATCTCAATACAATGATACATGTTAGTCATGTCTAAAGTCATATTTGTTAAATTTTAATTGCTTATTTTATGTGTATTAATTGCTTATTTTATGCAAGTCCATTGCACAAAATCACTCTTCATTCTTTTTATTTGTGATTTCTTTTTTCAGGTTCATCCACAAGGATGGTGTGCTTTGTCCAGAAATACACACTCAGATGAGAGTGCTGAGGTAACTGAATTACCAACCTCAGATTTAAAACACACACACACACACATGGTAAAACAACAAAATCAATGTATGAAATTGGTGTTATAACAACAATAGCTCTGGCCTACCCAGACATCAAGAGCAAGGATTGATTAATAAATAATTATGTATTAAAAATGCAGAATAGATAGAGATAAAAGAAAAGTAAGATTTCAAAAAACTAGCAATAACTTAAATTCACTTATTATCATTGCAGACGTGTAAAACTTGTCATGTAAATTAGTTAGATTAGGAGACTTCAATTTAAGCCCTTCACAGAAGCCACTGTCATTCCACTGTACATTACAAAATGACCTTTTTCTTTTAGACTGTAGGTTTCATCGATGAGTGACACAATGTTCTTTTTTGCGACATCAGAAATCAAAATCATATTGCTGTGTTTCATTGGTAATATTTGAAATTAAATCAGCAAAAATGTCGTTGACCCATATCCTTTCCCGATTTTCACATGCAAGACATCTTAAGTGTCATGGTGGAAGTCAGAAATTGTTCAGAATACCCAGAACACAAATCTCTGTTTTTGAAACATTATTTAAAACCAGTCGGTGAATATCAGTGTCGGTCAGAATCAGCTTGTGTTATAACAAAGACATTTAGTGTAGAGACTTGCATTTGGATCTAGATTGTAGGCTTACAGATGGTGCTATGATAAAGTGGCAGTATGAACTGTGGAATTATTGTCTGTACATCTGTTCCAGGCAGTATTGTGTGGTGATAAGTGAGAATGGCATCATAACACATGGTATTATAATAGATGCTGATTTCACACACACACATACACACACTGACTGGGTGGCCAGGTTGTCTAAAGCTCTTTCCTTTACCAATTACTGCCAGTGTGGGTGTGTGAGAAAGCTTGCCAGAAGCTTCCTGTGGGCTGGTGGTTCTTACTGGGGTTTTCCAGGGTTCTTCCTCCACCAGTTATACTGGCCACCATGTATAGCCTACCATGCACTGAAAAATGGCATTAAACCCACCAAAACAACAACAATACATACACAGATGATATATGCATTTCAGTGAAAATAATTGGTCATTTTCCAAAAGCCATCTGCATACTATTGGCAGTCAATGAAATTACCAAACAAGTTGCCTACTTGGAACAGCAACTTTTATCTGGAATCTGTTATGATAATTGAGTACATTTCCTTCGAATGTTATGGCGTAAGACTTGTACAGCCTTATATAAACATTTGAAAATAGGAAATTATCCAAATGTCTGTTCATTTCCTTATGTAATCAGTAAAAATTGTCTCATTTATTATTTACAGTGGACCTGTGTTCATGATATCCAGGATTTTGGTCATGAGGAGGACGACAAACACGAGTCCATGTCAGAGGTCATCCCTCAGACTTCATCGTCTTATTGTGGTGCCACCAACACTCCTGCTTTCTCGTCCATGGCTCCTTCTAGATTATATAACAGTGTCGAGTCTTCATCAAGTGGCACTATACCAGAAAGAAGAACTGGGCATTCCCAAGATGAGGATGTTGCGGGGCCTAGTCCAAGCCAGAGAAGGACTGACTCTATAATTGCAATCCGACGTGGGGCACGGCAACCTCAGGGCCAATTTTCTTTTACAATATCAGTTCATACTTCAAGTGGAAGGACTATTGAATTAAACCAAAATGATTTCGAATCAGATGAAGACAGTTCTGTGGATCAGCCAGTCAGAATAAATATACCATCAGATGAAAATGACCAGCATTTTTCCTCAGACTCGGATGACTCAGACGTAGATGAAATAATAGACTACAGGGCAAACAGGGTCAACCAGCAGGCTGCAGAGGCTGAATTAGATACCACAGTTACTGTTAGAACAGAACCACCCGATACATCAAACATTGATATAGTGGGTAGTAATTCTGCTTCTAGTAGACAAAGATCACAAGATGAAGCTAATACTTCAGGCAATAACAATGTTGACAGTTCCAATTCAGAGGGTGGTGCTTCCACAAGTGTAAGATTAAATGACAGTGCTGGAAGCAACAATCGCCCAAGGACAAACAGTTTTACATTTGTTTTACAGTCAAATTCAGGAAGAAGGATTTTTAATCTTCGCTATATGGACAGTTACACAGATCATGAAAACAGTATCATGAGGAAGAAGATTTACCAAAACAAAAAGCGTCTACTCTGCTTTGCTGAAGAATGCAATGTTGGACGAGGTTTCATCAAAGAGGTGGGATTCAGTTCAGATGGTCGCCTGATTTGTTCACCATTTGGGTTTGGGTTACGTCTATTCAGTTTTAATCCACAGTGTGATGAGCTGTGTGACTGTGTACCAACGACTCCTGTCAAACTGTATGAAGTTACTTGCTCATTGGCACATGGGAACTGTGTAGTGGCCACAAAGTTCTCTCCAAAACACTGCCTTGTTGTTTCCGGATGCCTTGATGGAAGGATAGCTTTTCATCAACCTGTTCTCTGAGATATGCAGACAGTCATACTGAACTCCTGGTAGAATCATGTTTAGCACTTGTTTAATGTTTCTATACAAGGAAAAGTCAGACTTTTTTCACAATTTAAGAATGTACAGTGAACAAAAATAAAATGAGTCTCACATACTTGTGCAGCTGTTAAAATCAATATAAATGTTGCAAGGGGGGTTTTGTTGTCATTGGGGCAAATCTTGTTCGTATATTTTTTTGCAGTAGTTTAAATTTTTTTGCCCTTTAAAATAATGATATTCTGTTGCATACTATTGAACACTTGTTTAGACCAGTGGTGGGAAATTGTGTTTGGCTCAGTTTTATCACTATATATTCTATGAACACATTGAAAGATGGTGAACTTAATATGATAAATTCGCTTACATTTCCTTATGGATTTGTCCTAATGTTTATTCTTTGATGGATTTTGTTTAGTATTGGATTGGTCATTTTGATGCTAAGACAATTCATTCTGTGGCATTCTTGATCATCCTTTTGACCTTGTGGTCAAGGTTGGACATTTTACAGCTATGCTTTAATCATGGTCTTGACATGCAGTTACTGGCCTTTGTTGTTTTAATGTATTGTTTCTGAGCTTGACATGCAGTTACTGGCCTTGTTTTTATAATGTTCAATTTCTCAGCTTGACATGCAGGTATTAGCAGTATTGTTATAAAGTACTGTTAACAAGTTTGACTTGCAGACACTGGTCTTGTTATAATGTTTGTTTCTGAGCTCAATGTGCAGGTACTCATGTTGTGGTTGTAATATATTGTTTCTCAATGTAATGTAAACATTACTATTTACATTGATTCTCCTAGGGACAATCCTAGGATGCATGACTGCAAGATTCATGTCAGTTTATTTCTTCATTTAATGTGATGTGTTGTGATGTGATTTGAATTTTTAACGTAGCTTTAACAATTTTTCAGTCATCTCGCTACGATGTCTGCAGTGTGGCAGTTTATAGTGATGTCTAGCACTGGGGCATCATGCTGCAGACATGTAGCATGATGTCCCACCCAGTCACATTATCCTGACACCAGGCTGACCAGTCCTAACACTAACATCTTAATGCTGAGCGCCAAGCGAGGCAGCTGTTAGTACCATTTTTGCAAGTCTTTGGTATGACTCGGATAGGGATCGAACCCACGACCTCCCGCATCCAAGGTGGACGCTCTATCTTCATTTAATCACCCCTGTATTTAGAAAATCCTCACCCCCTTCTTTGTGATATCATATGATGGTATGCATTGATAAGATATGGACACATTAATTATGTAAATAATGGGCATTTCTTGGGTACAACTGCAGTAAATTTGAAGCCAACCAGGATTAGCAAGTTGCATGTGCTCATAGAAATGAATCATGTTTTCAAATCTTGATCAGTTAGGCACTTTAAGATATGTGGATGATAGCAGTAATCCTGATCAGTGTAATATCTGATTTTGTTGCATATGAATGTAGTTCAGCCCAGAATGGTGAGATGTAAAAGTGCTGTATTTTTAAAACAAAGTTTGATTTTTAATTTCTAGGATTGGCACACCAATATAGGATCATTTGAGCAACCGGAAGGAAAACCATTTTTATTTTAGGCTTAATGTTTTGCTTTTTTAAATTTATCAAGTTGCAAATGAAATCAAAATCATTCACACTTAAACAGTTTGCCTGGTAAAATTGTCATTTTCTTTGTCTTTTAAGCTGGGGAATTTGATATTCAACATAGTGTCAAAATATGGTGGGTTATATTTGTTTACTATTTGCTTTTATTCTCAGATGTTTTCAAAATTTCACCAAATGCATATCAATTCTTTGATCCCTGATTAAATATATCCCTGGAACAAAACATTGTTTTTATAATTTTCATTTTTGTTTCAAAATTATATTTGGTGGACGTGGCCATTTGACCGTTCAGCAACCTTAATCACATTTCAGAGTTTTCAAGCTGTTGCATGTGTTTCGTTTTTTTTCATATTCAGAAATTGCACATATATTTACAGAAAAAGGTAAATTAGTTTTGGGTAAAAGAAAATAAGTTTTTGATACCAGCATACAGTTAAGTTTGTCAACTATTCTCACCTAGGCATGACTCCAACTATGAACATTTTTGAAGAGGGAAGTCAAAAGGGGGACCTTTACCAACAGAGCTCTTTGATATTTTTACTTTTTTGGGGATAAAAGGGGCTTATTTGCTGACCAAAAGGCTTCCTGCCATGGATGGAATTTAGAATGTAATCTTTTTGGATGCAGAACATATTGAAGTACATTCATAAACATGTTCTGATTTAAATAAAGATGAAAATGTGTGAAATAATAGAAGCAAGACATTCTAAGGAGAGTGGGTTTTTTTAAGATCTGAGAGGGAGAGAGGAGTACCCATGACAGGCAAAGGGGAGGAGTACACTCCTAGTTCTGTCTAGCTAGGGTACTGCTTAAGGGACTAAAGCAGAGTGTGGCCATTTAGATCAGATGATCATGGCATACAGGAAGGTATGGATCACATATCAAAAGGCAGTATTCACTGAAGAAATGTAAAAAGTGGGGCCAGAGGACCACAATTAAGTCAAAATTTGGGGTAATTATAGAAAATGGGTGTCACAATTCTTATCCGTTTCTTGTTTATTAGAGAAAATTGAACCAGGAATTTAATTCATCATGCTTGAGTAACCATCTCCAGGAATTTATTTTGGGCTTTTTGGTCAGTAATTTTTCTCCTGTACATTTCTTGCGAAATGTAGAAGGGATTTTACTTGGATTTAATCTTCTCTTTATTATGTTTTCTTTCCATAATCATTGACACGTTCTTTATTGGTGTCCGTGCTAATCATAATCTCTAAAACATTTATGATCGGTAGTGAAATTGATCATCTTATGCCTTTTTGGCAAGAAGCACACTCAGTTTGGTATGATGGTTTTGGGTGTGTTGGATATGATCTTTTATAATTATTTTGTGAGTTTTTTATTCACTATATAGGAACCATGGAGGCTACTATGTTGGGTAACAATTAAAAATAAGGGTAAACGATGCATTGGCACAGCTTAGAATCAACACTACAGTAGTGATGTCTTTGGAACTGATGCTTTTTCTGTACATGCTAATGGGTGCTGTAAAGAGGTGATCGTGATAGAGGTTTATGACGAATGAATTTTTATGAGCCTCGCTAGAATATATTTGAAGTCGCTTTAAATTTTGCCAATCAGTATAAGTTAAATGTATGGATGTATTGTTGCATGATTGTTAGTTCATAAAAATGTACACAGAAGTTTTGCATGGAATAAAATAATTAAAAGCATGTTGGGGAGCCTTCTAGCTTAAGTTGGTTTTGCTTAATTCATATTTATTGGTTTATACATGTAACATGTGACATGTAGATTTATACGATGCATGCAAGTTACAGTGTTTGTTCATACTCATATATATGTGATATTGAATTCTTCTCCATGGAAGAAATCAAATGTATGTTTTTAGCTCTACTAGTCATAGACCAGAGGAGCTTACGGGATGGCTTGTTTGTCGTCCGATGTCTGACATCTGTCTGTCCATTACCTCAAGTTCATTATTGCTACTCCTCTTAAACTAATTGGAGGATTGCCATGAAACTTTACACACATTCATCCTAATGTCTAGTTGGTCCTAAATAAAAATGGTGTTGATGTGATGTCCAATATAGCCACCAATGCAGCCATTTTGACAATCTTATTGCTACCTTCATAACGAAAATCCTGTCTCCTTGGGGTTTCAGATGAAAAGTTGTATCAACATTAGGTTTTCACCAGAAAGACTTCTGATGGTGACTTTTTGGTCCTGAATGAAGATGGCGCTGATGTGACATCCAATATGGCACCATGGCAGCCATCTTAAAAATCGTATCACTACTTCTAAAATGAACGTCAAATGAATATGGAGTTTTCATTGGAAGACTAATTATGATATCTGGTTGGTCCAGAATGACCGTGGTGATGATCTGACCTCAAAAACAGCCACAACAGGAGCCATCTTAAAAAGCTTCTTGTTGCTACTCTTTCTAATTAAAAAGTCATATTGACAATGGGTTTTTGCTAGACGACTGCTTATGGTGTCTAGTTGGTCCAGACCCACTTATGGAAATGATGTTGATCTGACATTCACCAACATAATATGAAATCTAGTTGGTTCCACATGTACTGGTGCCTTGTAGACATCCAGTGTGGCTGTCACAATAGACATTGAAAATCTTGTCACAATTTCTCCTGAATGGATGGTCACATTGGCATGGGGTTTATGCCAGAAGTCTTCTAATGGTGTCTAGTTTGTCCCAAATGAAAATGGTTCTCATCTTACAGCAACTATGACAACCACAATGGCTAATTTGCAAATCTTATCACTCAAAAGTACTCAAGTTGGTTTAAACACTCGATAGATAAAACAAGAAATGGTTCTATCTTCAATTCCAGGAAAATTTTTTTGGACAGTAGAGCATCAGTCCCTTTGAGGGACACTTGTTTGAACAGTAGAGCATCAGTCCCTTTGAGGGACACTTGTTTGGACAGTAGAGCATCAGTCCCTTTGAGGGACACTTGTTTGGACAGTAGAGCACCAGTCCCTTTGAGGGACACTTGTTTGAACAGCAGAGCATCAGTCCCTTTGAGGGACACTTGTTTGGACAGTAGAGCATCAGTCCCTTTGAGGGACACTTGTTTGGACAGTAGAGCACCAGTCCCTTTGAGGGACACTTGTTTGGACAGTAGAGCATCAGTCCCTTTGAGGGACACTTGTTTGAACATAGAGCATCAGTCCCTTTAAGGGACACTTGTTTGGACAGTAGAGCATCAGTCCCTTTGAGGGACACTTGTTTGAACATAGAGCATCAGTTCCTTTGAGGGACACTTGTTTGGACAGTAGAGCATCAGTCCCTTTGAAGGACACTTGTTTGAACATAGAGCATCAGTCCCTTTGAGGGACACTTGTTTGGACAGTAGAGCACCAGTCCCTTTGAGGGACACTTGTTTGGACAGTAGAGCATCAGTCCCTTTGAGGGACACTTGTTTGAACATAGAGCATCAGTCCCTTTAAGGGACACTTGTTTGAACATAGAGTATCAGTCCCTTTGAGGGACACTTGTTTGAACGTAGAGCATGAATGCTATTACCAGCAATATCAACCTCATTATCGCTACTATGAAGAATCCATTATGTAAAGAGTCGGATCTTGTGCAAACCTAGATTCTTGTCTATGACAAAATCCTGTCATTTCAATAAAAGTATTTCCATCAATGTTGTTACTTTTATCAAAGTTTGATGAATGGATGGAAAAATGAATATTAATTTTATTTGCTCAACCTTTGCAAGAGTCTGCGTTTTAACATTGTATCCACCATCAGGCCACCAGCTAACATTTGTTATTGCTATTTGAACTCTAGCCAAGTCATTTAAACCCAATGGAATGATTGTTATGAAACTTGACGCACATATTCATCGTATGATTTTGTTTATTCAAATGAAAATTGTAGCCCTCCTATACTTGATATGGCAGCCAGGACAGCCATCTTTGTAACCTTCTTATTGCTTCTCCATCTAAACCTTATGAAGAATTATTATGAAACCTGATACACATATTCATCCCAAAGTGATTTCAAAACTAAATGAAAATCGTATCACTTGAACTTTTAAAATTTTTCCTGAATCAAATCAAGAATGCATAAGTCATCATTTTAATATATTGTGGGATTGAAGTTCATGTAAATAGAAGAGAAAACTTTTTTAAGCAACAAGTAAATGAATTTTTGATGAGATCTGGCCAATTTATTAAGCATGTTAAAGGAATAAAGTTGTAAAGAATTGCACCGACAGGTTAAGTTTTCAGGAAACATTTTTAAACAAATTTGATCAAAAGTTTAATTTATCTCAGAGGTGGTCTGTGATAATATAATTATTAACAAAATGTTTAGAGAGGAATCTGTTGTCATTGAAATCTAATTGAATGAAGGCAGATTTAAATTTATGTTTAGGGGGTAAAGTCAGTATTTTTAAAGCAGCAGAGAGGGTGAACAGACCAGTTGCTTGAAATGTCAGTTCAAGAAAATAAAGGTTCTTACAAAGGCTGAAAATACAATGTCAATAACACTAAACTGAAGCCTCTAACTGATTGATTGGTTAGCTCATTTTGATACTTTATTTTTTACGCTTGTGTTATGTGTTCGTTTACTTACCAGGACACTCACTATTGGTCGTCACACTCTCTGCTGCTGTAGTGTCAACCAAATATTTTACCAAGACCCACATGATACATAGATCTGGGGTCATGTAAATTTATTGGGATAAATCCGTGTGGGTTAACTTGTCTTTTGGAAAAAAGTTTTTAAACTTAATCATATCCATATCCCCTGAACACCAAGTCTGATGGATATTTTGCAGAGTATGTGTATTGACACCATTAAACACAACTAAAATATTGCAGTTATCACTTTAGGTATTTATGTATATCGCTGGGTAACATATATAACATTGGTGTTTTTGTGTCTGCCTCGAGAAAATATCCGAGCTGGATTTGATTGTTTGTCCAGCATCACATAATCATATACTACGAGATTATTAATACATCCATCGAGATCATCCACAGATGGAGCTTCTTCAATATCGGTGATAAAATCAACAGTATCATTACCGTCTTCATCCAGCAACTTCGCTTCTTCATTAAAATCTTTACGCACATCATAGCATTGCTGATCATCTACAGATGGTGCCACAAAATATAACTTATCCCACTTGAGCCATCTCATTATCAGATTAAGTAATAATTGCATCTTACCAGATCCAGATGGGCCAATGATAATTGCTCTGATAGAATTTGGTAGCACTGGATGATGCTTGACTGGCTCTTGTTTTTGTGTCGCTGAGAGATCATTGATATTCATGTTGTACAAATATAATAATTATATGAATTTATATTGCGTTCGATGCAGAGCATCCACCCCCACCAGTGGATTAACAACAGTAATAACAAAAAATAAAAAGCTTACACTTACAGGCAAGTGGTTGAAATAACCAAGACCTGGAGAGTATCCAATAACACAATTGATCAAGCATGTCACATTCATGTTGTTGCATATAAAAATAAAGATTTACAACAACAACAACATTTTGCAGATGTGAAGTTGATTCACTTGTTAAATTCCATAAAAAATAAATCAGAGAAAAATTTGCTAGCTTCCTGGTAAAATCTGCGATGAAAGGTAAACTAGTGCTAGGGGCCAGTAATTAATCAACCAATTATTAATATTGTAATGGAATTGGTTTATTATAGCCCAAGAGGATATTGGAGGGGTAGAGCAGTGATTAGTAAACTTGCTGATGGAGCAAATGTCTCACGTTCTGTTGCTGCAAATTGGTTAGAACGACAGACAATGTGGCAAATTTATCTACCACTACCTAAAAAAATTCAGTACTCACATTTTGATGTCAGTACTCCCAATGAAGTTCATCAAGCAGATATTTTGTTTTTACCACACGATACCATTAACATTGGCAGACGTGAATCACGCACATACAAATACGCCTTAGCTGTCGTTGACATTGCAAGTAGATATAAAGAAGCAGACCACTATCAACTAAAACAGCAACTGAAGTTGCATCTGCTTTTGAACTAATTTATCAACATGGTGGTCTACGATGGCCACAGTTACCACAGGTTGATCCTGGCAAAAAATGTCTTGGTGCAGTATCATATCTGATGAAAATACATAACGTTAAAATCAAACGAGGACATACCGGAATTCATCGCGATCAGGCAATCGTTGAACGATTTAATTGAACACTTGCTGAGCAGTTATTTGGATATCAATATGCAAAGGAAATCTCCAAAAATAAAGTTCAGAGATCTCGTGAATGGGTTGCAAGACTACCAAGTGTGATAACTGCGTTAAATAATGAAATTACTCGTGCAACTGCCATGAAGCCTACCAATACAATCACAAAATCATATACCAATACAACGACGCGACTCTTCCTCAAAACAACCAGTGCTAGGTAATGTGACTGTAAGATATTTATATGAACCCGGTGAACTTGAAGTTGGTAAAAAAAAAAAGCAACTGATCCTATCTGGAGTGTGACCACATAAAATTTCCAGTGTGGTAAGATCCATGGGTAGACCTGCAATCTACAGACTAGATTCAACTGTTCCTCAGCGTGGATTTGTACATGAACAATTACAAGTAATTCCTGAGGATACACAATTACCACCGTGTTCACAATTGTAAACTGGCTCCTCGACGTCGATTACATTCAAAACAGGTTAGCATCACATTTTCGTGTGTGTGACCAAGATTATTATTAATTCTATACACGGTAAACTGTCCTGGATTATTATTCGAATACTGCCACAACATATTACAGTTACAGATCGCACAATAATTATTCTGTCGTTTTAGTGTCATGATAAATTCAGCATCGAGATCAAAGTCGCGTTTTTTTTTTTGTCACATTGTTTATAACCAAATAATCTTTTCTTGACAACTTCGTTATTAACTACATCATCGGTGTCAGTGAAGTCTATGATAACCCTCCGCAGCTGAGATATTCTTCTGACTCGAGACACTGCGAGATAAACTGAATTTGACCATTTGATCCGATCATCAATAATCCAAATATTTGGATCAGAAATAGTTAATCCTTGTGACGAATGAATCGTTATGGCATATCATAGTGTCCACGGAGTTTTGTCCATCTTTAATGCACTCTCAACGGCACTGACAGGAACTAAAACAATATCATTTAACACAAGATTTTGTTTATCACCGCAACCTGGAATCTCAACTTCAGTATTCTGTCGTCGCGTATCTGCTGGGTGATAACACAATGGTACAGGTAGATTTGAAAATTTTTCTTTATGTAACAGAAATAATTGTTGTTGAAGTGTATCACGAACTATCTTTCTACTTGCAACTATCAAATCAGCAGGCCTCCACAAATTCCAAAAATCATTCATAGAAGTTTCTGGAATTACTTAGAAGTTTCTGGAATTACTTCACTCATTATCTCGTACCGTAATAATTTCAACGTTGGCAGATTCAGAATAACTAAATATATTTTCTCGTTTTATTCTCCATTCTCCCCATGATGCATCAGAGACAAGTAATTGTTTTAGCAAATCCGCATATTTTTTATTTATATAAAATGAATCTGTTGCAACCCTATCCGCGGTATAAGGAAATCTGTTTATCATTGATAATAAATTTATCGAAACATATGCTAACATCGAAGATCTTAAATGAGTAAACTGCGGTGACTCACTATCAGTAAGGCTCACAACTGTACCTAATTTAGTTCCATCAGACAAATAAGCATTATTCTGGTTTATAAATGTGCCTTTCTCTTTATCAGCACTTATAAAATCGAGTTTGGCATCGTCCATAATTAATCTTGTACAATGTCGTTTATGATCACATGAACTACCCTGAGTAAACTTACCAATTATTGTTCTGCTGAGATCCTTTGCAAGTTTATTTTCATATTCAATTTCATCGGGATTATCAGTAATTATTTCATTGGGTTTTGGTAACCAGATTTGTTTTTGTGAATTATACGATATTATCGCTTCACTTACAACCAACGATATTAAAATTTTATTATCAAGCATATATCGTAAATAGTACTATTGGAGCCCAATATTTTTCTGAGAAATGACGGCCAAACCAAACATAAGATTTTCCGTAAATGAAAACGATTTAATACATGCGAATCCGATCAAATCAAAATCTGGCAGGGGTCCATTTATTGCGACTCTGGTCATATCGTGTGTTGGATGTCCATATCTCTTCAAATACTCAGAACACTCTCCGTATCCAAGAAAACTTCCAGGATAACATGCTACCATAACAACTGAGATAACATCCTTACATTCGTATTTAATATTCCATAATCCGCCGTGTCCGTATTCGATGCAGCTGAGTTGAATATCTTCAAGAAATTCCAATATTGTCGGTGACCATGAATTTTTCTCCTGAGCAAAGTTAGCAGCAACTGATGGAACGGAAAAACAATTATTCAGTAATTGTTCAGCCCTGACATCGTCAGGGGTATATTTCAAAGCAAGATTTTTCATTTCTTCGTGGAGTGATTCTGTACGATAAATATCGTCGTTAGGCCGTACAAACTGATGATAATTTACGGATTCTGAACTTTGAAATAAGCACACGGATACAGGATCACTCTTACTGATATTTCTGATAAAATCAAATATATAATCATTATAAAATTTAACAACTCTGTTTCGTGGAAAGATTGTTACGGCCGATGTCCATGCATGTGCGTTATGATCAATAATTTCTATCGGAGCTCCTCTTGATTCATATTTCGATTCATACAAAATCTCTCCGGTTAACGTCTTCACTGTTTTGGGGAATTTTAATTTCTTTCCCAGATCAGCAACGTCTTTGATAGACGCTCCGGTATCTTTAAGTGTTTCTGCCCACTCATTTATTTTTTTAAGTCGTAAATCTGTTAAACCGTTTCCACGTATCGCGTTTGTGAAGTGTTCTGTAACTCGCTCAGCTACACAATTTATCCTTGATATTCTCATCGGTTTGAGATCATCAACGCTAGGTTTATCATTTAGCGAATACATTGCATAAACAACTGAAGTCACAGGATACGCTCTTTCATAATATGGTTTGTCAATACCAGTCAACATTCCTGATTTTGGAATTTTTATTCAACGTGACAATATTATTTCCAGTGTCAAGTCGGACAGGGTCACGTTTGTCACGGATAATCCAAGTGTCGTCGTCTGTCTCTACAATAAATTTTATTAGAATAAAATATCTTTGATTGTCGAGATAGTTAATAATCTTTACTGCTCGCTCGTCATTCATTCTAGCATTGACAACATTCATGATTCTGAATGTTGACCACACATGAGCCGCGAAATTCCTTCTTGGTTTCACGTATACGATCAGTTATATCCCTATTCGTTAAAGCCAGACTTTGCATCGAAAAGCTAAATTTAGGTTTCGGCAGTTTGTCAAGATCGAATCTGGCTTTAGAGGGTTTAATTACAGATGATCTCTCAAACTCCTCCATATTATAATAAAGCAAATATATATTTAAATTGAAGTATAAATTATATATAATGATTCAAACAAACAATAAATACAAGTGGCTTATGATAGGTTATTCACTTCCTTGTAACAAAGGTTGTGTAAATGAATTCTGTGGATACCACATGCAGAGTGTTTGTAGAGGGTGTCTAGGACCAAAACCGTGCTTGAAGTGTGGTGTTGGGATTAGAGGAGAAACTCAGTTGTGTGTGCAATGCGGTGGTAAAAAGTACAGAGAACTAAAACGATAATACGATAAAAAAAATAATACCGATGGCGTCGAATCTCCCATAAAATCCGCCGAAGATTATCTCGCCAGATTTTCAAAATAATTATTTAGACAAATAATATTATTATATAAATGAAACAAAATGAATTTGTAAAACATCCCATCATCAAGAATTATGAGGCATCTCGTGATAGTGTAATCAGGAACTGTCGATCAAAAAAAATCGGTCGGTTCTGTTATTAATACCGGTTATCTCAAATTCCGTGCTGGGAAAAATATATCTTTGTCATAGATTCGTGTATGAGTGTTTTCATGGAGTAATCGAAGACGGACTTGTGATCGATCATATTAATTCAGAACCGAAAGATAATTCTTTATGTAATTTGCGAGCTATTACACAAAGTCAAAATTCTGCATGTGGAAATACTGGGAGATGTAAAAACAATTGCAAGGAGAACCATTAAATCTCTGAATAGGGAGACGTACGAAGAAAAAATATTTAGTTCGATGAATGCAGCTGCCAAATATTTTGATATTTGCATGCGTTCGGTACAATTTGTCGCAGATAAGATATACAAATCGGCGTATTCAAAGAAATTCAAACAAAAAATCACATTTCGGTATTACACACATGATGGGAGATAACTCGGTCAAGTAAATCTTTCTCTGATAGAGTAATTAAGCAGTTGTCTCCCTTTTATTTCATAGTAAATCCTGTTTATAAATAATTATATTTTTATTTACTAATAAATAATATTTTTTGTTGCTTTTTTAAAAAAAAAACATCTTGAATTTTATGATTTATCAGGTTTCTTGTTTCCTTCAGAATTTGTCATGGATAATAATTAAGATAAAAAGAAAAATACAACAACGAATAAGCCACGCCCATTGTGTAAGCTATTTTTGGATTTCCAAGTATTGTTCAGCTTATAAGGAATATAACCACTATCATTGTTGGGTTCGCCGCATTTCTCCAACTTAAACAGAAAAAGTAAATACACCCTCCAACCATGTCACCACGTGGTGGGTGCACTTTTCACTCCCCGGGGTTGATTATGGGGGGAGGGTGTGTGCAGATATCTGTTGAACGTAGAGAAGGCCCCGTTTGTGTATGTGCTGTCCTTAGAGCTAAGTTATATTACTACCATAATTAAGATGTATATAACTTAGCTCTAAGGACAGCACATACACAAACGGAGCCTTCTCTACTACCATAATTAAGATATATGTTGTACCGTCCATAGAATTAAGATTATTTACCGTAAATATATTGTTGTTGTGCCGTCCATTGAATTAAGATTGTATGTAACCCTCTGGACCTGATAGAATATCGTTTGGTAATCTAGGGGTTCACATGGGGGTTGTGTAAATGTAAATATAGATCATCCTCTGGACCTGCTAGAATGTCGTTTGGGAATCTAGGGGTTCACATCGGGGTTGTGTCTGTATCACCCTCTGAACTTGCTAGAATGTCGTTTGGCAATCTAGGAGTTCACATGGTGGTTGTGCTTTAAATAAGTGTTGTGTAAATCACCCTCTGAACTTGCTAGAATGTCTTTTGGCAATCTAGGAGTTCACATGGAGGTTGTGCTGTAAATATGTGCTGTGTAAAATATTTTTTATTTTAAACAAATATTTATTATATATAATGAATTACGAAAATGCTTATGTTATTATTTCTGCGTTTAAAAAATTACAACATGACGGTATAAAAATATCTGATCAACTTAATCCTGAAAAAATTATTTGTGATTTTGAATCATTACAACAACGAAGATTCGAAAATAGATATACATTAACAGCTGATTATAGATTCATTAAATTATTGCAACGATCAATGATGTAATCATTGGCAATAGTTACAGATACGCAGGTTAAACTATTTGTTCCCCTCGCACACGCAATTGAAAAAATTAGATCAGAATTGTCTCACGAATTTAAAACAAAAAGATTGTGAATGCTCGTATAAGACAGTTGAGGGAGATTATGTTTGCATTTAAAACGATCCATAATGTCAGTGATGATTGTGATTGTGAAAGCGCTGTCACCAGTGACTGTAGTGACAACGAAACTAACACTGTCACCATGACTGTGGCTAAACAAAAACCTTGACTCTGTCAAGAGGGATAATTCATTTCTGACTACAGTAAAAAATATTCATTTATTTTTATTCAGATTATAATAATTATTATGAATATTTATTCTATTTGGTCAGAATTAGGTTATAATATTTATTCAGAATCAGATTATAATAATATTTATTCAGAATCAGATTATAATATTTATTCAGAAACAGATTATAATGTTTATTCAGAATCAGATTATAATATTTATTTTTATTCTGATAATAATATTTATTTTTATTCTGATACTAATATTTACTCAGAATCAGATTAAAATATTTACTCAGAATCAGATTATATAATAGTTATTTTTATTCTGATAATAATATTTTTATTCTGATAATAATATTTACTCAGAATCAGATTATAATAATATTTACTCAGAATCAGATTATAATAATATTTACTCATAATCAGATTATAATATTTACCCAGAATCAGACTATAATATTTACTCACAATCAGATTATAATAATTACTCGGATCAGATTATAATAATATTTTATCAGAATCAGATTGTAATAGTATATTTATTTTTATTCTGATAATAATATTTATTTTTATTCTGATAATAATATTTATTTTTATTCTGATAATAATATTTACTCAGAATCAGATTATAATAATATTTATTTTTATTCTGATAATAATATTTATTCAGAATCAGATTATAATAATATTTATTTTTATTCTGATAATAATATTTTTATTCTGATATATTTATTTTTTTATTCTGATAATATTTACTCAGAATCAGATAATATACAATATTTACTCAGAATCAGATTATAATAATATATATTTTTATTCTGATAATATTTATTTTTTCTTCTGATAATAATACTTACTCAGAATCAGATTATAATAACATTTACTCATAATCAGATTATAATAATATTTACTCAGAATCAAATTACAATATTTACTCAAAATCAGATTATATTTACTCACAATCAGATTATAATATAATTTATTCCGAATCAGATTATAATAATATTTATTTTTATTCTGATAATCATATTTATTTTTATTCTGATAATATTTATTTTTATTCTGATAATAATATTTACTCAGAATCAGATTATTATATTTACTCAGAATCAGATTATAAAAATATTTACTCATAATCAGATTATAATAATATTTACTCAGAAAAAGATTATTATATTTACTCAGAATCAGATTATAATATTTGCCCAGAATCAGATTATAATATTTACTCACAATCAGATTATAATAATTACTCAGAATCGGATTATAATATTTATTCAGAATCAGATTATAATAATATTTATTTTCATTCTGATAATAATATTTATTTTTTATTCTGAATATAATATTTATTCACAATCAGATTATAATATTTATTTTTATTCTGATGATAATATTTATTCAGAATCAGATTATAATAATATTTATTTTTATTCTGATAATAATATTTACTCAGAATCAGAATATAATAATATTTATTTTTATTCTGATAATAATATTTACTCAGAATCAGATTATAATAAGATTTATTTTTATTCTGATAGTAATATTTATTTTTATTCTGATAATAATATTTATATTCAGAATCAGATTAATTCTGATAATAATATTTAATCAGAATCAGATTAATTCTGATAATAATATTTATATTCAGATTCAGATTATAATAATATTTATTTTTATTCTGATAATAATATTTACTTAGAATCAAATTATATTTATTCTGAATCAGATTATATTTATATTCAGAATCAGATTATAATAATATTTATTTTATTATGATAATAATATTTATTTTTATTCTGATAATAATATTTACTCAGAATCAGATTATAATAATATTTATTTTTATTCTGATAATAATATTTACTCAGAATCAGATAATAATATTTACTCTGAATCAGATGATAATATTTATTCAGAATCATTATAATAATATTTATTTTTATTCTGATAATAATATTTACTCAGAATCAGATTATATTTACTCAGAATCAGATTATAATATTTACTCAGAATCAGATTATAATATTTATTCTGAATCAGATTATAAATATTTATTCAGAATCATTATAATAATATTTATTTTTATTCTGATAATAATATTTACTCAGAATCAGATTATATTTACACAGAATCAGATTATAATATTTATTCTGAATCAGATTATAATAATATTTATTTTTATTCTGATAATAATATTTACTCAGAATCAGATTATATTTATTCTGAATCAGATTATATTTATTCTGAATCAGATTATAATAACATTTATTTTTATTCTGACAGTAATATTTACTCAGAATCAGATTATAGTAATATTTACTCGAATCAGATTCATATAATTTATTTGACAGATTTTTTTGTTTTACAAAATACTGATCCTGGTGTTCTATGATCTTACATACAGATTTATATTTAGTAATTCTCCTCTCAAATCCAACCAGTGTCCGGTTTGGTCAGTAAGTTTGAAATGTATCCTTGATAATAGCGGATTATGTACAGGCAATTATACGGGATTAATCGGTTCTGATACAATCAAATATCCTGGTGCGACTTGCGGAGTAAATGTATATAAAATGTATCCTTGCTGGGCCTGATTGGATTTTTCAAGGTCTGCTCGAAAACTTCCATCAAAAACATCGCATACAAGATTAACTGCGATCGTTGATGTTATATTCACGATGCCAGGTGAAATATGACGGCCACCACCGTATGGATCATTGTTATGTCTGAGAATGCCCGGTGGCGGGCTTATTTTTTCCATGCTTCGAGAACCTTTGGAAAGTATTTATTGATAAGCTCACCAATTTCATCGTCGGCTTTACTAAATTTAAGTTCAGGTAAAATTATTTCCTCCTCATCATATAATTTCCCGTAATGTCTTGAAGCTAAATCTCTTAAAGTTTTGTCGAATCTTGTATTTGCGATAATAACTTTACTGACATAATTTCGATCTAATAAAGTCTGATATAAATGTTGAATATTTTTATAACTTCTGTTTTTACATCATCGCTGTAGTTTTGTATTAACAGCGGAAACAGATTTTCTATATTGGTGTATGTCTCAATGTATTCAGGCTCAATTGCATCGGTGAATGATTTAACAAAATCTGCGTTAAATTTTACTCCAACAAAATTGTAAGGTTTTGAGAGGTCTGGTACTGAGACAACACTCAAATGATCCATTATGTCAGGATACAGTTTATTTTCTTTTGTAACGATGTTATTATCTGTATTAAATTATGTCCATGGTATTTGTTTTCGATATCTTGGAATTCTTGTAAATTGCTTTGCTATGAAAAATTCATCTCGTTTTGGTTCTGGTGGTCCTTGATAAAGTGAAGATGTTTCAGGCCATCCTAATACGGTTCTGATCGATGACTGATAAATATCAACAACATAATCGGGTGAATTTATTTCAATCGCGGCCGATAAAGTCGGTTCACGAACAGTGATTGCTATCTTGGATTCAATGCCCGTTATAAATTTAATCCAGCGCTGAAATTCATCGTTGATTTGTTCTATTTGATAACTGCCCGTAGGTATACTTACGACTTGCCAATCTGGATCATCACTGTTGGGTTTATTTTTATTAGCGAATACTAATGAGTTGTTTGGTTGTAATCCACTGAATGATTTTGATCTGATATTTGGCCAACTATAATAAACTCTTAGTTGCGCCAGTGCTATTTCTTTCGCTGGAATTGCAGTTGGAAAGCTAACGCTAAATTCTGGCTGTGTTGAACTCGCTGATATCATCGTGGTTTTTGGTGATGCAGTATTAGTGACGATCCGTTGCAGTAGTTCTTGCGATGACATTATTAATATTAATATTATTATTGCTAAATTGTACACTGACGTGCTGGCATCACTTTGTTGTAAATCTTAATCATTTCGTCAAATTCCTGATCAGATATTATTCCATCATTAAGGCTTGTTGATATCAACGAAGATAATTTTGAATATGCAGATGTCACTGCTGTCAATTTCATTGTATATTCATGTAATTTATCGATTGTGCATGACGATAATTTTTTTTGCGATGATATTAAGAATACCCGTTGCAGCAGAAACAACAATTACAATTGCGACTGGCAACACGAGTGATGCTGACAATGCACCAATAATTGTCACTGTTCCAGCAATAACCGCAGATGTTGAATAAACAATTATATCAATAACTATAACACGTCTCTGATATTTTTTCTGCTTTATTGTATAATCATCAATGATATTTATAAATTGTTTTTGCCAAGAACACACTTGCTCGTATCTGTATTTGTTTACAAAATTTGGATCCGACGTTTGTGAAATCATATATTCTAAATACTATGTAATCAATTGAGGTGTTTCAGCGACAAATTCCAGACACCACCAGTAAGACGCTGCGTTAATTTTTTATCAGATGGTTCCGGTATAATTGTTTCTTCGACTGTTTGATTTAACACAATAGACACGGTTCCAGAAAAATCATTGGTTGAATGACACCATGGATACATGGTAAATATCCTAAATTTTGCAGCGCTGAACACGGACAGCCTATGCACACCAGTAACCTCCGCGGTATGTTTGATAGTGTTATTTTGCTGTGACCATGTAGATGATCCTGATGCTACTGTATATACGACATTGTTAATCTGCTTGTGTGGAATTTCAGTCAGATTAATTCTATTGACGATATTAGGAATTCCGCTGATTATATCGTTTAGTCTTGTATTAATTTCGGAGAGCTTTATGTCAACGGTTAATGGATAACCGAAGAAATCCTCTGCGGTATTATTAAGTTTCTGAAAATTTCTACGAGTATTTATAAACTTATTTACGTGAACGTCATGTTAAGATTGCAGTGTGGTTAATTTGTCATCGATTGTAGTATCTTTATCATCTACGTATTTCTTTGTCGCGGCATCTTCATCGCTGGTTGGTTCTCTTAAAACGACGATCTTATTTCCATTCATGTTGAGTTTTTCTGTCGTTGTATCACCGGTGGATCGTAAGCGATCAGCAACACTTTTTATAATTTCATTTCTGATAGTTGCAATTGATACGTTTGAGTCTCTGATTCTACCACCGTCAGTAAATACTGGAATATTATCCGTGGTGGCGCCGATAACTCTACAAATTATGTCGATCCACCTAATATTACTCGTCTTTAAAACACCGTATCTATCCTGAAAAACGACAATCTCGTCTCTGTCAACGCCTGATAAATCGATAAGAACGGCGAGTTCGTCTTTTCTAACGTACTTAGATAAATCAATATCATCTTTTTTCTTCTTCCTGTCAGAGACAGGGGAGGATCTTCCAAAAATATCAACCATTATACGATTAGTGATTATTTAAAACAGAACTCGTGTACGCATGTACAGCTTTATAAGGTGCATCGGAAGATTTTGAAATCGCGTTAAGTACAGCGAGTACTTCACGGCCACATATTGGTGGATCAGTTATTGTCTGTGTTGGTAATGTTGAATACCAGATTGGAATACTTTGCATACTGCTCACATATTTTAAAAATTCTTTTGGTGGTGCCAACCCATACGAATTGAAATAAACAATTCCACGTGGATCAATCGCTTATGCAACCCAATGAATACCTGAACGAGAATTTTTATCGAGTTTGGTTTGAAAGGTAATTGATCACGCATAAAAATACCTCTGAAGTTTTTGATGTTTAATCGCGCAGCAGCATCGAGTAAATCAAAATCAGACATAGGAAGAATTTAAAAAATGAATTGTCCCGGGCAGTCTTAGACCTCGGCCATATCGTGGACCTGGCAATCTTGCTTGGCCGGACTGTAGCACTTTTGGTGCTCTTAGACGTCTTCCTTGTGTCCGTGATCTTTTTTTTAAAAACTTTCTGCGTGCATGATTCCTTGTCCAGTTGCTTTTTTCAGCGCCATTCCAGCAGCAGTTCCAACAGCGCCAAGTGCAGCTGCTTTTGCAACAGCTGGGGCTGCAGCGGAGATTATTGCCGGTAACGCAGCAAGAAGTGGAAATATACCACCGCTTTTATTTATATCTTTGAGAGCCGCCAATGATAACTCGACTTATAATCCTTTGTTGCGTTTCTTTGCTTGGTTAAAGTGTTTAATTTTACGCTCTGTCAGTGATATTTTATTCGAGCCAGATAATTGTTTATTTTTTAATATTATTTTTGTGGAGTGACATTTCTTCAACGCAATTTGTAATTTCTTGAGTTGACCAGGAGTCAAAGTAACTTTAGGTTTTGTGTATGACATTTATAATTTTACTTGGTGATTTAATTACATGTTTTCTACTGGTGCATCAATAACTCTCATTCGACCGTCAGCACCTTGGAGTAACATTGTTTTATCGCTGAGTATAACGGCGATTGCTCTATAACCACCAGAAGCAGGTGCCCGTGTTACACGAGCTCTAAAATGTATATCAACAACTGATTGCCTGAATAAATCAAGGTGTTCCAGTGAAAAGTAATAGATCGGATACAGCGTTGTAAAATCACGCTGAGGTATCTGCAAACCAGAATCAATATCTTGATCACGTTCCATGATTGTCATCAAACGATGAAACACACGTGCAACATGATTATTCTTAAAATTCAATAATACATCTTCAGATGGTTCTTGATGTCCATTTATCCTCAAAGAAACTTCACTAACTCCAAGCATATCAAACACCATTGGATTTCGTACCTGCGAATCTACTCTAGCATTTTTTCTGAAATGCGATGAATATATGTCGTGGCGCAGAAACGCCTTGCTCTGATGCTATCTGCCATGTGAATAAACCATTAATGTCACTTTAAACACTATCTGTGGCCATCGTCAGCCATGATAATGTTGATTTACCACCCTGCTCCAAGAAAGAGAGTAAAAGTTGTTCTTCGGCAAGTGATGGAGTCATTACTGGCATCCACAACGAAAGTTTTGTTAGTATTACTTTACCTGCAACAACTGCAGCATCACGCTATAATGCATCATTGTCGGTGGCTTTTCTAACAAGTGCCACTGTGTGTTTAACGCCAAATATAACTTTTCTAACACCCCTGCAGAATCCAAATATATGCGAAAGTAGAATCGCACATGAAAAATTTTCGTTGGCGTTTAACATTGATCTACACGCAGCAAACCCTAAATTGAATTTTCATTCAGTGATATTACTGCGGGAGTTTGTGCGTCTCCTGCGGCATTTCTTACATTACCTATAGTTACGTTTCTGCTTTCTGGAAAATCACTTGTGTCCTTTGTAAACATCATTGATGGCCAGCTGATCTCGAGTAATCATCGCTATATCTTGCAAGGCCAAGTATAGTTATGGCAACGTCTACGTTTTCCAGGCATGATTCAATATTTCTTCCGTCAATGATGTATGTGGCGCTGTTAAATAACGCCATAACACCATTATTAACAAAACCAACTCGATCACCAATTCCGTAACCTGTATTATCTTGCTTTCAAAAGTCTACCTTCTACTTCAGTAAATGCCTCAGCGGGCAAGAAATATCTGCTTGTATCCTGAACTTGTAATTCGATTCTTCCACGCGCGTCAGGTACACGTGCGTCATAAGAATAATACTGATAATCGCGCAGACTCATCCTTGAGTACTGGTGTGTCCACGTCGAATGCGGGATCACATGCACGTTTAAACGTCTTTATTATATTTGTTATCGTCTAACACGAAGACCACTTCCCGCAATCAGACTCGCGGTAATATTTTTTTCCTTTTCGGACATGGGTACACCAGCCAACTCTGTTAGTTTTTGATTCGCAGCTTGATTTATTATTTTACTAACATTTGCAGGCATAACCTCTGTGCTGAGCAATTTTACTGATTGCGGTTTTCGTCGTATTAATCGTGCTAGTCTTTCTTTGATTGCTGAGAATGCTTTACTAGCAATATCGCCAACAGCACTAATCCTTTATCACGAACAACGTCAATAGCTTTCATTGATAATTGTTTTGCAATCGGTATTGCTTTTGTGGCTAACCTTCTGAATAGACCCTGAACAACATCACCGAATCCATCTCCGTAAATAGTTTTGTATACTGGTAATCTTGAATTCATCACTCTAATCATTGCAGGTCTACGCTGGGCATTATGTATAATCATCTTATTTTTGTCATTGTATCTAATTGCTTCCTTTAATCAATCACTCCGGTAGTCATCAACGATTTCATCGATGAGAGACTGATAAATATTAATATCCATCATACCGCCTGTAAACAATCGTTGACAAATAGCAGCTGCTTCATTTTTAATTTCTGGGGAATTATTACCGGCTCATTTTCCTCCAATGATGATTTCTAGTCTATCAACATCGGCAAGGACATTATTGGGACATGGAGTAATAAAACCACTTCCCCTGGCACCTGTACCAATACCACTTCCAGCTGCGCCAGGGGCGTCATGCCATTCTTCTTCCTTACTTGTTATTGGGCTGGTTGCTATTTGTTGTTGTGGTTGTTTATGTTGTATTTGTAAATAATTGTTCATCTCATCGATAAATTCCATGTATCTTGGATCATCACTTCTGACCTGATCAGCTCCGTAGTGTATGCAAAATATCCATTTGTTTTCCAGCCACCACGTCTTATAAAACGACCACGGCACTCGTGTTTCAGAAATCGTTCTTTATCATCAAAATTTTGCGCGGTGCTCTTAGCTAAATGTCTTACGTTTTTGATTTTCCTAATATCATTAACAGTTTCTCTGGTAAATTTATCAATCGGTGCAGTTTTAACTTTTGGTTGTTTTAGTTCTGGTACATCACCTGTTTCAGCGCGAACATGACTAATACCTTCAAGTATTTCTTGCATTGGTTGAGCAGCAGCTATTTCACCGGAAGCTTTCTTAGAATCTTTTTTGCTTTTTTAATTCTTTCTGCTATTTTTCCAGTTGCTTTAGCGGTTTGCTTCAACGTGGGAAGAAGATCTTTGGTAGCCTTCGTAACCGGTTTAAATAATTGTTCTGCACCTTCTGCAAATTCCACCTGAGACTCCTGATGCTCTTGTAGTTGCTGCTTGACAGAATCACGGACGGGGAGATATTTTTTAATTGCTTCTAGTCGCTATCGAGCTAGTTTAGCTTGTGAGATTCCATTATTGATATATTAATGATTTAATTACAGCAGCAGAGAGGGTGACGACCAATAGTAAGTGTTCTGGTAAGTAAACGAACATGCATAACACAAGCGTCAAAAATAAAGTAACAAAATGAGCTAACCAATCGATCGGTTAAAGGTTTCGGTTTAGCGTTATTGACATTGTATTTTCAGCCTTTGTAAGAACCTTTATTTTCGCGTACTGACATTTCAAGCAAGTGGTCTGTTCACCCTCTCTGCTGCTGATGACACATGCAAAGGCATCAGACTTTCGCAGATTTTAACATCTAAAGAAGCAGTAACAACTTTGATATAATTTTAGAGCAGTTTCAAAGGTTATTAGCATGCACAACATCAAGAAGACTGCAAAGGTAGTTGTTATAAACACCCTAGTCAGCAAATTCCTTACTAGACCGACATCAAGCTGCGACGGCATATTGGCAAAATGTATCTGGTTGACTGAAAGCCAGTGTGTAGGTGGCTTTGTTAGCGCTTGGCTTCGTTTGTATTGTCTAAAATAATTCGAATAATGTTACGTCGTACAGTCGGACCTTAACCGGGGCCGAATTGTGTCGTAATTGGTTCAAGCTATCGTTCGGTTCTTGTTCGCTTAAGTAATTTTTTCAGAGTTGTATTTAACAAGGTATCCTTTATGAAAGTGCGAGTTGAATCGAGTTTGGGTCTGAGTTGTCCTAGACCTGGACCGAGTTGCCTCTAATTCAATGTGGTATGTGCCAATTCATTCAGCAACAATAAAGCCAAGTTCAACGCTTTGCAAGGCGATCCAATTAAATTTTCACCAGACTGCTCCTAAATTGACAGTGGAAACATGATTCACCAGACTGGTCCTAAATTGACAGTGGAAACATGATTCACAAGTTCCGACTTAAGAGAAGTTAAGCTACAAGCTACAGTATGGCCAGCTTCCTGGCGATTATGGGGATCACAACGATGTAGAATTAATTTAAGAATATACAGGTCACATGCAATTATTAGGTAAGGTCTTAGCTATTAGGCAGGTAAAATACCAAGACTGCATGGGCGTCAGCAAATAGGGGGGAGTGCCACTCCCCTCGGATTTCACCTCTAAACATGTTCTGGCCTACATCCGTAAAACTTAGTAGATGACCACTACATGTTACCCCCCCCCCCCCCGAAAATAAATCTGCGGGCGCCCCTGGAAGATTTGAAAGCTTGAAAACCTTGAGAAAGGTTGAATCATTAAATATTTCAAACGAGATTCAGCACTTGGTAAGCAGATGTTCACATCTGACATTTTAATAGACGTAGAGGTGCAGTCACGTATTTAAAATTGCTTCTAGGAGGAAGAACTAAATTATTATGAGTTTCGTGGGTTTAGAGTTTACAGTAACACAAGTAGGTTATTTAGTGTCGAAGTTATTAGAGTAAAGTCCAAATATGCACTACAGCAGCCGACCCAGAGTGGTCCAATTCAAACCTTCAGCCTTTAGGTCGCGAATTCGGCAAGCAAGCCACCGTGGCTCCTGCCTGCACTAGTCGCTTCGTACGAGATGCTGGAGAGTGCATTATACCTATTTTCCATACACAGTCTCGCAAGAGGTTAAAATACATGACGTTTTATACAAAGAGGAGATTAAAATGAAGACTTTAACCAAGCTGAGGTGAAAAAAAAAATAAAAGGACAAACATATGTAGAACTGTTTTGAATAATGAATTGCCATCTAACGATATATATATATATATATATATATATATATATATATATATATATATATATATATATATATATATATATATATATATATATATATAGTATGTACGCTGTATCAATGATATACCACGAGATTTATATATTTTTGATTCAAAGGAAACGAGGCTTGCCGAGTTTCCTTTTAACTGAAAGATGTATACAACGAGATTTTTGGTTTAAGAAACAGCAACAACAATAAAGCATTAAATACATTACAGTATGCGTACCTTATTACCAAGAAATTTACCGTTTATTGTCGACAGGCTATTGCAACTTTGTATCATTGATATAAAAACACTGCAGATAAATCCCAAGGAAAGTGTACACACATTGTTACGACGAACTATATTCTTGTAGGTTACTTGGTGTAAGTTCAGTTTCCATGTTTTCATCCAGCCCAAATTCTTTTTCTCTCTCACTCGAGATTTCTGCGTATTTTGTAACTTGTGCATGAGAGGGGAGGGAGGAAAGGAAAGCAGAAATTATTACGATGAAATCGTGTACCATATTACATTCATTTAGAAAACGGGGTTTATTAATACTTTTTAATCGTTATTTTCATTCGTCGCTAACGATTAATGAGTGAAAATTCATCATTGATGTAGAATCAACAGCACACAGTTGCAGGAATGTTTATATATCCGCATTATTGCGCCATGGGCGGATCACAATTTGATATACCAATACTAATACTTTTTTATCGTTGTTTTCATACGTCACTAATGATTAATGAGCAGAAATTCATCATTGACCTATAGGCCTAGAATCGACAGCGCGCAGTTGCAAGAATGTTTATATATGCGTATTATTGCGCCATGGGCGGATCACAATTTGATATACCAATGCTATTGGTATATTAAATTGCTTTATACCAACACTTTAAAAGCATTATTATTTTTAATATATATATATATATACATGTGTGTGTGTGTGTGTGTGTGTGTGTGTGTGTGTGTGTGTGTGTGTGTGTTATATTAATAACATAATATTTACTCGATCATTAGTTCTCATAATACTTACTTGGTCATTAATACTGATAATACTCTGTTATGAATATACATAATACTTACTCGATCATTATTATCGATAATACTTGCTCAATCATTAATACCAACAATACTTAGTCGATCATTAATACCGATATTACTTGATCATTAATACTAATAATAATCGATTAATAATACTGATAATACTTATTCGATCGTTAATACCGATAATGCTTACTCGATCATTAGTACCGATAATACTCGATCATTAATACCTATACTTCATAGTCATTAATACCGATAATACTTACACAGTCATTATTATATATAATACTTATTCAGTCATCAATATCGTTAATGTTTAGTCGATCATTAATACCGATAATACTTACTTGATCATTAATACCAATAACACTTACTCGATCATAAATGTCAATACATACTCGATCGTTAATACCGATAATACGTACTCGATCATTATACCGATAATACTTGCTCATTAATACTGATAATACTTGATCGTTAATACCTTTGATTCTTACTCGATCATTAACGCTGATAATACTTGCTCATTAATACCGATAATACTCAATCATTAATATCGATAATTCTTACTCGATCATTAATACAAGCACACCTCACCAGCCTCCAGCAGGTATATAAAACCTGGACAAGGAGCATATCCGTTTTAGTCGTATCCGATGTATGGAAGGTATTTAGTATCAATTCCTCCATTTCAGGACAGATTACTCTTGTGTGACTCCAACCTAAATGGGCAGACTAATTTTTGTACTCTTATAACTAAAAACAATTTATATATATATATATATATATAAAGACAAATTTAATCATGCAAATGAAGCTGAAAATATGTCACAAGATTCTGTTCAACACTCTTAATAAATATTAGCTTTAGTTTCAGACTGCTTCTTATACTAACTCTCCCGGCCGTGACTGACTGACCCCCCCCCCCCGAAAATCCTAACCCCCCCTGCACAAAGTCCTGACCCCTCCCCCCTGCAAAAAATCCTGCGGGCGCCCATGTTTGAGAGGGCTGGATTTCCGCGCCAGTGGCCGTACATCTAATGTATTATGATTAGGCGAGCATTATGATAAAAACATATTTTACTCGAAAAATTGGTTTCTTTAATCAAAGCTCAACGAACTTCATGAATCCGTCTTCTACAATGGAGTCCAAAACGTATGTGATTTACACAGCAGGTCTCTAGAAATTCCGTCTTATTTCTCGAATTTCATTCAATGAATTTTGTCAATACTTCATTTGAGGGTGGAACATATCCTGAGATATCACCTCAGACTGATTTGACGAGGGAATGTTAAAATCCATATGTGAAATTTAGATTTAATCACCTTACAGTTTTTCTTATGGCTTCCCTCTATTTAGCCCCTATTTCTTGAAATAGCTCGATAATTTTTTTCTAAACTTTACCCATTGATTGCGAAGATTCCTAAATAGAAGCTTCAGAAGAGGAGTTGAAATCAAGATCCTCTAGTTCTGAAACTCTGAAGCTGCAGAATTACATTTTTTAACGAGCAAATTTAAGTGCAGGGACTTAAAACTTATCTATTCAAATTACCGAGGAATCGAATTTGTGTAGTAAATCTGAGGATAAAAAACTAACAAAAATTTGCAACATAAAGGTACCACAGAGAGCAGCAGCAGTTTTGACTGTATCGCAAATATTTATGAATTACATCTTGTTAAAGTGGTTTTTGTTTTAATCATTGAGGCACATAGAGTTAACTATATGTTTACATTTCCAATTCTTGCGACTGTTCACGTAGACTTGAAAATAAAGAGAAGAAAACAGCAATAATGCAATATTGTTTAGAATTTTCTTGTTAACAAATGAATATTAAAAATCTAGTCTGCGTGCTAGAAAGAGACAGAATCTTCGATTTCTTAAGAAATATCTGCTTAAATTCTTACTTTTAGTTCAATTCATCAATAATTTCGTCTAATAAAATGAAAACAAAACTAACTTGTTGAATGTACTGTAAAATTAATTAACTTTCATTATACAATTCAATGTTTTTAATTACTATTAGTCTTTGAAATTTGCTCTGAAATTTTCTTTGAAGTAGAGTGTCGATTCAGGAAGTAGAGTATAAGAAAAGGGTCACTTATTGGTCCAAAAACATTGTTCCATTTGTTGTTGTTATAGGGCTTTAATGCCATTTTTCAGCACACGATAGGCTATACATGGCGGCCAGTATAAATGGTGGAGGAAGAATCCGGCCTCGATATTCCTACGCCGTATCAAACTCGTTCTTTTCGCCTACTCGGAGGTATGTAGTTTTGTCTCTATGTATAGTAAATATCTACCCATTGTGGGATATTCGTTCATGCTTCGAAATTAGCGAGGTGATTTGATATTTGTTTTGACCAGCTGCAACCCTCGCCACCGTTATAACTCTTGTTATTTTATTAGAGAATATGCAGACCTGATAAAGTTGCTTTGCAGTCCCAGTGCCATTGTTAATCAAACTATGTGCGTTTATATTATCGGTTTTTCATAATTTTAGCTGTTTGTTACATGTTTTTAGGAAACATGTCCATTGACAAGGTTAAGGACTGAAAGTTCGTTGATCCTTCCTTTCATTTAACGTTTTGGGCTCTATATACTTATTGATAATTCAAATGGGTCTTTTTTGTGGGTGGTTTAACTGCGATCGGTAAGTACGGTAAACGGATTGTCAATAAGGACTTTTAAGCATGGTGAAGAATCCTGGATATATTTGTCAATAAGGACTATCAAGTATGGTAAAGAAGAACCCTATTACAGCAAGTTTTCTGTTTCTAATTTCGTGGTGTTTGTTTTTATTTTTGTAATCATATCATTATATATGTTTTTTAAGTGTTATCAAATGTTGTAAAGCGCTTAGAGCTTCTAAAGATTAGGCGCTATACAAAGTCCTCATTATTATTATTATTATTATTATTGTCAATGAGGACTTTTAAGTATAATAAAGAACCCTAGATATAATTGTCAATAAGGACTTTTAAGCATGGTAAAGAACCCTAGATATAGTTGTCAATAAAGACTTTGAAGCATAATAAAGAACCCTAGATATAGTTGTCAATAAGGACTTTTAAGCATAATAAAGAACCCTAGATATAGTTGTCAATAAGGACTGTAAGCCTGGTAAAGAAAGACCTAGATATAGTTGTCAATAAGGACTTTCAAGCATGGTAAAGAAGAACACTATATATAGTTTAGCATATAAGACAACAAGGTTCGCTACAAAAACAATTACTGACGAGTCGCAAAAACTTTTAAGACTAATCGAAAACTACGTCAATGGCTACGTGATATGTTAATATGTGTAACTTGCGAGCAAAAATGCACGAAAGCGGCATTGACAGCAAAGATAATTGATAAAAGACATTTTTTTTTTTTTAGAATAGAAATATCAAAGCTACACGTAGAACCATTAGAAGCTCAACGTGGTTTTACCCGTCGGTTAATGAACTAGTCAGGATACTGTCACGTGCATGTGATTGGTATGGACAGTTCTATGTTCTGTGTCGCCCACCCATGGTTAAGTTAGTTCATAAAGATAAACTTTTGATCTACCGTGAAAAGGATAAAGGTCATATGACAAAGACAGTTAGTTAATCATAAGGGTTATTTTGTGTACCAGTGATTCTGCTTTTTAACTCCTCATGATTATTAACAAAAGTCCGGGAACCCAAGGCTCCCTGATTTCCACACTAATTTCAGTTTAAACTGCAAGCTTTGTACACATAAGCACCAATATCCTGACGTCTAGATATGCTAACTTCCACAATTCTCGTATGTTTTATACACCTCTCGTAATGTTCGGTAAAATTATAGTTTCCGTACACCCACCCCCTCAACTTGTAAACCCACCCCATTTTAGAAACGAAAAACATCAAGGATGTTATTAATGAAACCTTGCTTATTTCTTTCATTGATTTAATCGAAAGGGTGCGCAGGTGGGCGGAAACAATAGACCCTCATTTCTCAGTTTATCATTATTACTTACATATAATTACAGTCTGTGACTGTACTGTTTATCTCCCTTAGACTTCTCAACTCGGCGTGCCTGATCAACGAGAAACAAACGACCGAATACTTAATGGCGTTTTATTTCTCTATACACGTAAGACACAGGTAGTAGTAGGATAGTGCCCCTGACGAACTCATCTCTAAAACTCTCTTGAGGCACGTATTGACTGTGATAAGAAACTTTTGCTTGGCAAACTTATTTCAGTTATGACAGCGTATAGCATGTTTATTCTCCCTTATTAGTACTAAATTGCAAAATATGATACAGAATTCTTAGTCGAGTTCTTACTGTGAATGGTCATGCAAGCAAAAGCTATGAGGGGCTCTTCTGTCGAAGAGACCACTTTTAACATAGACACTAGTATTGATCGAAGGGTATTGATATCTGTTACGTAAACAATGATTTATTTATTTTTTTTTATTTAAAAAATTACTATAATATCTTGTTTAGTCAAATTTTTGGAAATAAAGTTTGCCAAAAATAACAATACAAGTACATAATCAGATAAACCTAATTGGTCATTTTGGCTTGCTAACTTAATTAAATACAGCTCATTGGTCATTTGACTTGCTAACAATAAAATACCATTACAAGTATCGAATTAAATTCATCTGTTGGTCATTTGGTTTGCTAACATAAAATAATATTCAAGGATTGAATTAAATACATCAAGTTTGGTCATTTGGCTTACTAACATAAATACGAGTTTAATTACTGTTTTAAATAGCGACCGCCTACTGTGCAAGGAAATGAAGCCGCTTGTGTAAGGACAACTAAGTAAGCTTTCTTTACATTACGTTATTGGCGCCGCTCCTCTTTCAGCACTTACCGACGAATTCCATGTTTCAGCCAATACAAGGAATGAATTATCATATGCAGATACGTATCGAAGTAAAAGAAAAATTAGAAACATTGTCATACCTTAGAGTGGGATAAAAGGGCAATGTTAATCTGCATTGCTTATGAATCTATCTCTACATAATCCGCAGAAGGTTGCCCAGTCGTCCGGTACCGTAATTTTCGGTGTGTTGCCAACTACTTGACGCATTTCCATTAGAATATATAAACCTGCGCAGCAAGTTACTGTAATGGCTGTATGTTGTTCATATATTCCAATGGAATTATTGTATATTCTTCATCTATTCCAGTGGAAGCGCAATATGTTCTTCATATATTCCAAAGGAAGCACAATATGTTCTTCATATATTCCAGTTGAATGGTTGTATGTTGTTCAGCTTTGAGTACACTTAATGGGCTTTTAATCTGCCTATTCTGATCTATGCCGACCATTCTGTGTTTGTGCACATCTCTCTGTCTGCCTGTGCTCTCCATCTCTTTCCCTGCCACGCCGATTGCTTGTAGGCCCTACATGTGTAATTTGTACCCATGCTTATTACCTTTAGTTTTTCCTTTTCTCTCTGTCTGAATACTTAACGAATATGAGAGATATTAATTATTATTTTATTCAGTGTACTGGCCTGGCAAATTAATACGTGCAAGAATATGTAATATGCTGATGACGGAATTGTGATGTATATTATAACTGAATGTCTTTATTTTGTACTTTCAGGATAAACATAACTCACAAATTTTACTTGACTTGATCCTCATATAGAACTATTATATGTTGCTCCATCAGCATCAGCAGTACCAGTAATAGTGGTGGCTGTAGTAGTAGTTGTTGTAGTAATAGTAGTATTAGTAGCAGTTGTTGTTATTGTGGCTGTTATTATAATGGTGGTTTGGTAATGATAGTGGTTATTGTGATGTTAATAATGGTGTAGGTTTTACGTTTCTGAAAACAGTATTGGATTTATTGTTATTCGGCTTTGAGTACACTTAATAGAGTCTAGTGAATATTGTACATTATGATGTCAGCTCCTGGAAAATGGATAATTACTCGGTTTAAAAAATATCTTCCCAACACCGACTCCCCACAATCAATAAATAATCACTAAAATCTAAGAAAGCTATTGACGGAGGCATAAATACAAATAGGATATACCCAAGGTTTGTTATTATATTCTTGTCTGCTTTTTCCTATAGTACAAGTCACACGGGTCAAGTAGGCATTCAACACCCACTTTTTCAGTAATAGGTGTCATTTTTTAGAATATGAATCTACATACCTTTAAGTGGCAAGTATTCACTTCATTTGGATTCCTATACATCCATATTCCTTTGGAAGGTCATTATTTAGACGCCATGACAGGTGCATACGGCAAAATCGATGTTAAAGTACGTAGACATTTTGGGATGAAATGAACCTAAAGGTGTAATCCTGTATAATCCGGATTGAATGTCGCGCGCTGTAATGTCACAACGAAAGCAACGCATATTGACAAACAAATTCGTACTACCCTCGATAGTGACGATTCCACTCGACGCGCTCTTATTTTGACCCAAGTTTAGTACATGGCCACCACTGTAAAAGTCCATAGCGATAGATAATTTTCGTCTGAGAGTTTCTTGGTGACAGTTAAGGTGCAGAGCATTCAATAATCAGGATTGAATAGACTTTGGTTAAATGAAATTAGTTTTAAATTTGAAAACAACAATTTATATTTAATTCAAAATGAGTAAATACACATACATGACCATGTGACTTGTACTATAATAGATAATTTAGAGAAACAAGTATAAAATTATTTTAAAAATGTTTATGCTTTTTATTTTTGGTTAGAATGTTATTTGCAACGTTTGTTCGTATCGTTTACATTTATTTTTAAAATTTCTTTTATTTATTTGGGATTGTATATTGATTTTTTTTTCTTCCCAAAATCGCTTTACATTTGTCTAATTTTTTTTAAAAATGTTAATTTGTTATTGTTAACTTTTCTGGCAATTTTTTTCTTCTTTTCTTACTAGATTAAACTTTATTTTAATATAATTTGCTAACTTTTTTCTTTAGTTTTTAATTTTTTTCCTGATTTTTTTTTTAGTCTCCGCTAAATGACATAACCAATTGACTGCCATCTTATATTTTACAGATCTCTTGGTGCTTTTAATGTTAAATCAACTGAATATATAACAACAATATACCATAAGTTTTACTATAGTTTCAACATGTATTAGGTAAATACCACCCGACAGTGTTAAATTTCCGTAGTACCCCATAGTTACCCACAATGCTGAGTTCCAATTTTGGTCATAGTGCCATACTCCGTGTTAAATTGTCTTTGTGGGTAGTGTTTCCCCACCCCCATCCATATGTTGATTCTATGAATGCTTTTAACATTAAATTCCTCTTGTAATAATATCGTCCTAAATCAAAATGGCAGATTAATGTCAAATTCCTATTTGCTGATATCGTCTAATTCGATCCCATAGTCACCATTGCTAACTTTAACGTTTCGTAGAGCCGTATAAGGATATTTACAGACACTAACCAAAGTCAATCATAATGGAGTTTCTCCTTTCAGATGAGACTGATCAAACCCCAGTTTTATGGTCAAATCCCATATCTGACAAGTGCTGAGATAGCTGCCCTGTAGACAATTAAAGTTATAAAGACCCTTTTGTATGGCATGTATAATTAAACATCGATTCTTGTATAATTGACCTTTTACTTGATTTGGCAGGAAAATTGAACGGTTTGAGTGATTTATGAATAATAATAATAATAATAATAATAATAATAATAATGATAATAATAATAATGAGGACTTTGTATAGCGCCTAATCTTTAGAAGATCTAAGCGCTTTACAACATTTGACAACACTTAAAAACATATATAATGATATGATTACAAAAATAAAAATAAACACCATGAAATTAGAAAACAGAAAACATGCTGAAAAATATTTAAGGTAAGGAAACATTATTAGGTCTTTAAGTCTGTTCTTGCAGTTGAAATAGGTGAGTTTGAAGAGCGCTCTTGAGTAAGATCACTGTGTCTTTGTGTCTAAGTTCAGTGGGCAATTCGTTCCACGTTGCTGGGCTCTGGTATGCAAAAGAACATTGTCCATATGACTTCATTTTCATAGTGGGAATAATGAGAATACGAGTGTCAGAAGACGAGCGTAAGTATCTTGCTGGTGTGTACACTTGGGTGAGGTCAGATAAGTATGTTGGACCGGAGCCCGTCAGTGAAACGTATCACAGAGAACAAATTTTGTGTTTAATTCTGGATCGAATGGATAGCCAGTGTAGGGTACAGAGCGGAGGGGGGGGGGAGGCATGCTGTGATCGTGGTACTCTAAGGATGATCCGAGCAGATGTGTTTTGAACTTTTTGAAGTTTCTGGAGTAGATATTGAGACGAACCAGACAGAATTGAGTTACAATAGTCCAGTCTTGAAAGTATTAAGGAACACACAAGTGTTTTAGTGGCATCAACTGAAAAATACTTGCGAATGGAGCTGATGCATCTCAGCTCAAGATATGCAGCCTTGCATATGTTCATGACATGTTGATGCAGTGAGAGAGTACTGTCGAGAGTAACACCTAGGTTTGAATGACGACTATCTCACTTCAAAATTTTATTTGCCTGTATTTAAACAAAAGTTCTTTGTGCATGGGGAAATTCTGGTAATCTAAGACTTAACTTAATTTGTGTCAGTAAAAAGTAATCTATGACAGTAATCTTTATTTAATAAATTCCATGTTTTCACAGCTTCGTCGGATTTGTCACGGCAGCACTTGCAGCTGATAATTAATGGAAATGAACCTTGCCTAGTACCGGGATCATTGTCAGACAGCTTTTCGGTGCACGACACTTAATCCACAGATATTTTTTTATAAGGACAAAGAAGAGAATAATGGATTGGAAACTAAACAGTTTTCAGAAAGTTTGAGCTTAACAAGCTAATCATTAAGGATTAGGCAGATCATGCGGTGGCGTACCGGGGTCTTTCCAATTTGGATTTGACTTAGTATACTAAGCGGATATTAGCGGTACACAGATGAAGCAATATATATATATATATATATATATATATATATATATATATATATATATATATATATATATATATATATATATATATATATATATATATATATATAATTACTGAACGAATGAAAACTATTTGACAGAAAAATGAAAGAAAATATAAAATTGTATGAAAATGTATGAATTGTCTAAGTGATTATGCCCAAACATTCAACGACAGGTTCTATTTTGTATTTTTATATTTTGATTTCATTTATTTACTTTTCCCGGGAATATGATATAATTTTTACTAGAATAATTAATTTATTATCAAACTCTGAAAATCTGAAATAGTTCGAATAATTTACTTAACTACGAAAAGACAACACAGTATCATTCTCATCTCTTTGTCAACGACGTGATTTGATGTGTAACATTTATTCTTAATTTTGAAACGTTTATAACTTGTAAAACTGCTGATCTATCTCAAGCAAGCAAATTGAATTTATATCTGGATATTGAAATTACTCCGCCAGACACATATCTCTTTTACACAGTATGAACTTGATATCCTTTGAGTCGGACTTGCCTTAAGGTAACCTATTTATACCCTTATGAGCCAGCAAAGGAATAATTTGATCTATATATTATCATCTTAATAACACATCGTGAACATTACTAGTTTATTATTACCCTATACAGAATAAACTGCTGAAGTACACCAGTAGACCGGTTTACCAGTATATTTTGTTCTGGTTGTCTATATCAATACTTCTGTAATTCCCATCAGTAAGGAATATGCGGAAATTCCAAAGTCACCTTATTATGAGTTGAATGATATTTAAAATCATATTTTCATTTTTCACGACAAAACACTTCAAATCTTAGAATTTGTTCTTTGCAAAATGGTTGCATTAATTTACAAATTTTTATATTCTTCTACAATAATATAATTTGGGTGTTGATTGGTGCGAACGGAAATAGCGCGGTATTCCGTTTTTCGTGGTACCCAACTCTATTTAAATTACCAACCCGCAACAACAAACTGGTATATTTTATCATCGGCAACGGACATCATTGCTCAAGAGGACGCCTTTCATTTCATAAACCCTCTATACTATTAGGGTTAAAAAAGAAAACAAAATCTTCGGGGATATATTTCAGCAATGGGTTATATTAATCATGATGGTACTTATAACAAATTTCGTGAAAGAGTAAGCAAAGCCATATCAATGTGTTACGATTCTATGGTCTTAAAATAAGCAACAGAAAATAGCCAAAACCTAAAAACTTTTTCTAAAATTCAACGAATAATTTATTTACCTAAAATGGAAAGTGAAAATTTAAAAAGAACTTACAATATTGTGAATTAAATCCTAAGTAGTCCTAAAAGTTCTATCACAAGTCCAAAAGTATGGAGTATTCCGAATGAATTTCAGTGGTGTTCCAAATGAATTCCAATATTAATCGTGCTGGTGTGCCAATAACCTGGAATAGTGAATCTCTGTTTTTAATATGGCATATTATGGTACGCATTTCTGTTGAGTATGGCATATAATGAAACGTATCTCTGTTGAATATGGCACATTATGGTACGCATCACTGTTGAGTGTGGCATATTATGATACGCATCTCTTTTGAAGAATATGACATATTATAATACGATTTTAGGAGATCCTAGCACTATGCATGATTAAATACTTGCAATATGTTATTGGAAGAAACATTAGCTTTCTAGTCCATATAATTCATATGCGTTAGAATTGTCTGATAAAAACATAAGACTTTGTCCAAATAAAACATATGCATACGAATATTTTGTCAGCATTAGGTTTGATAAAGACTTGAGACTTTCTTCAAATAAGGTACTGGAATACGAACAGTTTCGTCGCCTCAGGTTCAATGAAGAATCCACGTACGTAATTATTCATTCATGTTTTATATAAATAGAACAGTGAATTAATTTTTGACACAATCTGCTTTTGTGTCATTACGTACGTCTATTTTCAGAGTGTACTAGATTGTGTTACTTGGATGAAGTTCACCCAAATATTACACTGTGAGTCATAACATGTAGTAAATGCCTTGTCCTATTATTTAGTCACTGACATATCATACTATTATACATTGACATATCCTATTAATCATTCACATGTCTTATTATTACTCACTGGCTTGTCCTATTATTAGTCACTGACATATCCTATTATTAGTCACTGACTTGTCCTATTATCAGTCACTGACTTCTTGTCCTATTATTTTGCACTGACATGTCTTATTACTGCTCACTGACTTGTCCTATTATTTAGTCATTGACATGCTATATTATTACTAACTGACTTATCCTGTTATTAGTCACTGACTTGTTCTATTATTTAGTCATGACATGTTTTATTATTACTCACTGACTTGTCATATTATTTAGTCATCGATATGTCCTATTATTAGTAACTTTCATGTATCATGATTAGTTATTGACATGTCCTATTTTTAGTCACTGGCATGTCCTATTATTAGTCACTGTCATGACCTATTGTTAGTCACTGACATGTCCTGTTAGTAGTTACTGACTTGTCCAATCAGTAGTCCCTGACTTGTCAAATTATTATAACTCTAAATCCAATCGAGTATGAAACATAGTTAAATTAAGCACTGTCTTCTTCTACACACGGAAATGATATCATACTTCTTATTATGCATCCTCGTGTATGATCCAGTGATCGCACTTCTATTCAGTCTCGTATATATATATATATATATATATATATATATATATATATATATATATATATATATATATATATATATATATATATATATATATATATATATATATATATATATATTGTTTGTAGTGTCAAAGCTGAAAACGTTCTATCTAAATATGGTTTCTTATCGTAAAAGTATGTTTTACCATGCTATTCAAACCATACCAACTTTGATAAGTCAAAATGGAATCTGAAAAGGTTATCTAGGGCATGCTCTATTACAGGACGATTAAAGCTTGTGAGTTAAATAAGATGTTTGTTTCCCTCATTCTCACAGGATTCTACGACAAAAATATTACATTTGGAGCCTGATATTCGTTTGTGTTTGTCGTTTTCCTAAAGTAATCATATTGTCTTTTATCCTGCATTTAATAGAAACATAGTCGTAGTTATCTGTAAATACTTCAGGCATCGTTAACTTTTAGAAACGCATGCCTTACAAATTCCTTTTGTCGCCACGTAAGCTTACTTAGGTTTAAGGGAAAACATTTAGAAATTCATCCCTTACAAATTCCTTTTGTCGCCACGTAAGCTTACTTAGGTTTAAGGGTAAACATTTAGAAACGCATGCCTTGCAAATTCCTTTTGTCGCCACGTAAGCTTACTTAGGTTTAAGGGTAAACATTTAGAAACACATCCCTTAGAAACGCGCTTCGTAGCTACGTGAGTTTACCTGGGTGTAATGGTTAGCTTTTGAGATACTCTTTGTACAGTGTAACTCAGAAAATTAGACGAACTGATCATTAATTACCACTTACTCACAATTTCATCATACCCAACAGGTACAAAGATTAAAATTTAATCGCAAAATACAACAGCTGATATTATTTCCTTCCTTATTTGAAAGAAAACACGAAGCTAAGTGATATTAGAAGGAAGCTTTCAATAACCTTCGGTACTTCTGCAAGCGCCTTAGCGATGAAGTTTGTCCAGTTTAAGTATGACTATACATAATTTTAGAGTGAGACCCACTATAGCTTGCTTGTATAAGCACAAGATAGAATAACAGTCCCAAGAAAACGCTTTTTAGACATTTTTCTCTTCTGGGCAAGATCACATACTTCATCTATACACTGTTGTGATCGTTATCTTAAACAAAATCAATATAACAAAAAAGTAATTGTCACTTAAGTTAACAAAGAAAGTAAAGTAAACGGTACTTAAAAGTTAACACAGATATATTTATAACATGTTTGGGATTGGGCCGGCGATTTGGACAATAAAAACACTAATGTTCTATAGGTAAAATAAGAAATTTCTGAGGATATTGGTTGCTTAGGCATATTTATTATTATTGTAACAAGTATCTACGAACCGCCCAGGTTTTTGATATAGTAAACGTTTAGATTGCAACACTTTCATTGAATTGGTTCAGACACGGATCAGTGAACGCATTAAGGCAATGATAAGGGATACTTATAACCAAATTAAGATTGAATCTATGCGTATTCTGATTATTGTTGAGAGCAAATGTATGTTCGCTTCTCAGGTACGTGGAAATGCTATATTTGACTGGCCTGATACGTGTCTAACAAGCTACGTGGAAATGCTACATATGACTGGCCTGATACGTGTCTAACAAGCTACGTAGAAATGCTACATTTGACTGGCCTGATACGTGTCTAACAAGCTACGTGGAAATGCTACATATGACTGGCCTGATACGTGTCTAACAAGCTCAGACAAAATAAAGCGTTTCCCTATACTTATTGAGCAGCAGGCAGGGTGAACAAACCTTTTGTCTGAATCGTCATTTGTCTAAAACATAATGTTCCTACGTATGGCTGAAAAAACAATGTCAATAACTCTAAACCAAAGCCTCTAACCGAGATTATTTCCATATAGTTAAAAACGAATAATAAATCTTTTGGGTTAGCTCATTTTTGTTATTTTATTTTTGACTTTTTGTTTTTAGATTTTTATGCTACTCGTTTACTCGTTGGTCACTCAATTTTGGTTGGTTCACCCTGCCTGCTGCTATAAATCAACCAAATATTTTATCTAAACCTATACGATACCTAGATCTTGGATCATGTAAATTTATTGTAATAAATCCGAACGGAACAGCTTGTGCTTTTGAAAAGAAGTTTTTAAACTTAATCATGTCCATATCCCCTGAACACCAAGTATAATAAATATTCTGTAAAGTATAATTATCTACTCCATTAAACACTACAAAAATATTGCAGTTGTCTCTGATCACTTTAGGTGTTTGTGTATATCGTTGTGTAACATAAATCACGTCAGTATTTTATGTCTACCTCGAGAAAATATTCTAGCTGGATTTGATTGTCTGTCCAGCATAACGTCATCGTACACCACTAAATTATTAATAAATCCATCTAGGTCATCTACAGATGGGGCCTCATCAATATCGGTAATAAAGTCAACAACATCATTACCGTCTTCATTCAGCAATTTTGCATTTTCATTAAAATGATCCAGATGGACCCATTATAATCATTCTGATAGAATTCGGTAGCGCTGGATGGTGTTTTACTGGTTCCTGTTTTTGTGTCGCAGAAAAGTCAATTATATCCATATAGTAAATAATATGAGTTTATATTGTGTTCGGTGTAAAATTCCTACACCCACTGCTGAATTAACAACGATAACAGCGAAGAATAAACGACGTGCTCTGACAGGCAAATGTGTGAAATGTGGTACGAAAAAATACAAATTTGTCTCCATGACTAAGTCAGGAACAAAGACAGGTGGAGATATCGCCGCTTCATTAAGGAAATTACGAGGAACTCCATGGGCTAAATATCCCGGTGAGAAACATCTTCCTAGATATAATTATTGTGGCCCTGGAACTCGACTTGATATCCGACTTGATGATCAAGATCAACCAAGATCAGGAGATTATCCAATAAACAAGATTGATCAAGCGTGTCATGTTCATGACGTTGCGTATAAAAGTAAAGATCTACAACAACGGCATCTCGCAGATGTAAAATTAATTCATGCGTTAAATTCTATACCAAATAAATCTGTCAGAGAAAAACTCGCTAGTTTTCTAGTAAAATCTGCCATGAAAGGTAAAATAATGCTAGGGGCTGGTAATTAATTATATAACTATTATAATGGAATCCATTTATTATAGCCCAAGAGGATATTGGAGAGGCAGAGCAGCGATTACTAAACTTGCTGAAGCAGCAAAAGTTTCACTTTCTGTTGCTGCAGCGTGGTTAGCACGACAGGCAATGTGGCAAATTTATCTACCACCACCTAAAAAAATTCAGTACGCACATTTTGATGTCAGCGTCCCTAATGAAGTTCATCAAGCAGATATTTTATTTTTACCACATGACACCATTAAAACTGGTAGACGTCAATCGCACACATACAAATACGCATTGACTGTCGTTGATGTTGCAAGTAGATATAAAGAAGCGGAACCATTATCAACAAAGACAGCATCTGAAGTTGCATCTGCGTTTGAGCGAATTTATCAACGTGGTGGTCTACGATGGCCACAGTTATTACAAGTTGATCCTGGCAAAGAATTTCTTGGTGCAGTATTATCGTTGATGAATAAACATAATGATAAAATCAGACGAGGACACATGGAAATTCATCGTGATCAGGCAATCGTTGAACGATTTAATCGAACACTTGCTGAGCGGTTATTTGGATATCAATACGCAAAGGAAATATCTACTGACTTTAAGTCCGGTGAGAGATCTCGTGAATGGGTTGCAAGGTTACCAAGTGTGATAGCTGCGTTAAATAATGAAATTACTCGTTCAACTTCCATGAAACCTTCTAATGCGATTACAAAAAAATATATACAAATACAACGCCGTGAATCTTCCCCCCAACCAGCATTAGGTAATGTAACTGTAAGATATTTATATGAACCTGGTGAACTTGAAGGTGGTAAAAAAAAGAGCAACTGATCCTATCTGGAGTGTGACTACACATACAATTTCTAACGTGGTAAGATCCACTGGTAGACCTCCAATCTACAGACTAGATTCTACAGCTCCTCAACGTGGATTTGTACGTAAACAATTACAAGTAATTCCTAAAGGCACACAATTACTACCACATACAATTACATAACCAGAACCTCTACGTTGATTGCATTCAAGGCATGTCAATATGACATTATTACGTGTATGACCAAAATCACTATTAATTCTGTCTACGGTATATTGTCTTGGATTATTATTCGAATATTGCCATAACATATTACAGTTACAGCTTGCACAATGATTATTCTGTCGTTGTTTTAGTGTTATAATAAATTCAGTATCAATATCAAAGTCACGATTATTTTTTTTTTGTCACATTGCTTATAACCAGATAGTTTTTTCTTATTACGTCATTATTAACAGTTTGATTATTATTTTCTGCAAAATTCATAATAACCCTATGTAGTTGATATATTCTTCTGACTCGAGAAACTGCGAGATAGACTAAATTTGACCATTCGATCCGATCATCTATAATCCAGATATTTGAATCAGAAATAGTTAACCCCTGTGAAGAATGGATCGTTATAGCGTATCCTAACGTCCACGGTGATTTATTCATACTCAGCGCATTCTCAACAACATTAATATCGACTAAAATAATATCATTCAAGACAAGATTCTGTATTCCACCACCAGGAATTTCAACATCAATATTCTGTCGTCGAGTATCTGCTGGGCGAAACATAATGGTACAGGTAGATCTGAAAACTTTTCTTTATGTAACAGAAATAATTTCTCCTGTAGTTCATCACGAACTATCTTTCTACTTGCAACTATTAAATCAGCGGGATTCCATAAACTCAGAAAATCATTCATTGTAGTTTCTGGAATTACTTTACGCATTATCTCATATTGTATTTTATCTGGCTGTAGTCTGATTAACCTTTTAAACTCCTTCAGCGGTTCATCAATAGCTCTATGGTCATCATTTATTTCTTCATAATAATCTACGTTATTCTTCAGCCATTCATGTGGTGACTGTCCAATAAAGGGTGGTGGTTGACCATCATCACCACACATTATTACAGCAGTATTCTTTGTTAATAACCAATCAAGAAATGTTTTTAATATTTCTAACGACACCGTGTCTACCTCGTCCCATATAATATATTTAGGTATATATTTCTCACCCATTCGTTCAGGAGTCCACGTGTCTCCGCACCATCTGAAGAAACTATGATATGTACATGATTTTACTCCTCGTTCTTTTATTTCCCTGGCTAATTTATGTGTAGGTGTCAAAACAATTATATCTGAATTATTATTCATGAATAATTTAATCACACGTGTTGTTTTACCTGAACCGCCGCATCCGTTAAGATAAACAGTTTTATGTCTAGCAACAGGATCATATACAGATGGTGCTGATGACTTTAATACTTGATTATTATTTTTGTAATATATTTCCTTAATTTCAACGTCGGCAGATTCAGAATAACTAAGTATATTTTCTTGTTTTATTCTCCATGATCCCCATTCACCATTACCAAGTGGCGGTTTTAACAAATCTGTATATTTTTTATTTATGTAGAACGAATCTGTAGCAACTCTGACGGCGTAACGAGGAAATCTATTTATCATAGACAGTAGATTTATAGAAACATATGCCAACATCGATGATCTTAAATGAGTAAATTGCGGTGAGTCACCATCAAGATAGCTTACAATTGTACCTAGTTTGGTTCCGTCTGATAAATAAGCATTACATCGGCTTATAAATGTGTTTTTTTTTCGTTGTATCAGCGATTATAAAATCGAGTTCAGCATCGTCCATAATCAATCTTGTACAGTGTCTTTTATGATCATATGCTCCTCCTTGAGTAAATTTACCAATTATCTTTCTACCAAGATCTTTTGCAAGTTTTTCATCATGCTCGTCCCTGCATTTACGGTCATCTTCATTGAGATCAGGAAATTCTTTCCTGGCATCATCGATATTAAATCTATCCGGTTCTGGTAACCAAACTTGCTTCTGTGGACTATACGATAAAATTGCTTCATTTACCATCAACGATATTAAAATTCCAGCATCAAGCATATATCGCAATAGTACTATTGGAACCCAACATTTTTCTAAAAAATGTCTTCCAAACCAAGCATAAGTAATCGGATGGAGATTTTCTGCAAACTCAAATGATTCTACATGAGCAAATCCGGTTAAGTCAAAATCTGGTAAATGTCCGTTTATCGCAATTCTGGTCATCTCGTGTGATGGATGTCCAAATCTCTTAAAGTATTCAGAACACTCTCCGTATCCAAGAAAACTCCCAGGATAACACGCTACCATATCGACGGAGATAACGTCATTATACTTATATTTAGTATTCTACAATCCTCCGTGTCCATATTCTACGCAGCTTTTATGGATATCTTCAAGAAATTCCGATCGTGTTGGTTTCCACAAATTTTTCTCCTGAGCAAAATGAGCCGCTACAGATGGAACAGTAAAACAATTATTTAATAATTCTCCAACCTTGATATCGTCTGAAGTGTATTTCAGCGCAAGATGTTCCATTTCGACATTAAGAGATTCTATACGGTAAATATCACCATTAGGCCGTACAAACTGATCATAATAATCATATTCTGAACTTTGAAATAACCAAACAGATACAGGATCGTTTTTAATGATATTTTTGATAAAATCAAATATATGACCATCATAAAAGTTGACCGTTCTGTCTCGTGGAAATATTGTTACTGCTGAGGTCCATGCATGTGCATTATGATCAATAATATCTATCGAAGCTCCTCTTGATTCATATTTTGATTTATACAAAATCTCTCCTGTTAACGTCTTCACTTTATTGGAAATTTTAATAATTTTCCTAGTTTATCAACGTCGCTAATAGATGCTCCAGTATCTTTAACTGATTCTGCCCACGTATTTATTTTTTACGCCTTAAATCTGTCAGACCATTACCACGTATCGCGTTTGTAAAGTGTTCTGTTACCCGTTCAGCTACACAATTTATTCTTGACTCTGACAGTCTCATCGGCTTGAGATCATTGACGTCAGGTTTATTATTCAGCGGATATATTGCATATACAACCGCAGTAACGGGATATGCGCGTTCTTAATACAATTTGTCAACACCGGTTAGTATTCCGGGTTTAGATTTATTACTCAAGAGAACAACATTATTTCCTGACTGTATGCGGACTGGATCACGCTTGTCACGAATAATCCAAGTATCTTCTTCTGTATTTACAATAAATTTTATTAAAATAAAGTATTTTTGATCATCAAGGTGATTAATAATTGCTTTTCCTCGTTCGTGATTCGTTATAGTATCTACAATATTTCCGATTCTGAATGTTGACCATACATGAGCAGCACCACTATTACGAAATTCATTCTTTGCTTCACGGATACGTTCGGTTATATCCTCATTTGTTAAAGCTAGATCTTGCATCAAAGTACTAAATTTATATTCTGATAGTCTGTCAAGATCAAATCTAGGTCTATAAGGTTCAACTTTGGATAATTCATTATCCATTATAATTAAGACAAATATTTAAATTGAATTTTAGTATATATATATATAATGATTGAAACAAAGAATAAATGTGCTTGGCTCAAAATTGGATATACTTCTCCTTGTAACAAAACATGCGTGAATGAATTCTGCTGCTACCATATGCAAAGCGTTAAAAATGGGAGTCTGGGACCAAAACCGTGTGTGCAATGTGGTGTTGCAGTCAGAGGAAAAACTCAGTTATGTATAAAATGCGGCGGTAAAAAATATAGAGAATTAAAACGATATTATGACAAAAAAAAATAATACATTGTCAGGTAAACCCCCTATAAAAACCGTAGAAGATTATCTGGCCAGATTTCAAAACAATGATTTAGACAAATAGTATTATATATATAAATAGAGCAAAAAGAATTTGTAGCACATCCAATATATACAAATTACGAAGCGTCTCGAGATGGTGTAATCAGACACTGTCGATCCAAAAAACCAGTCGGTAGTATTAATAAATTTGGTTATTTTAAATTCAATACCAGTGTAGATAAACACCATTTATCTCATAGATTCATCTACGAGTGTTATTTTGGAGTCGTTAAAGATGGACTTGTAGTTGATCACATTGATGGGAATCCCAAAAATAATCATCTATGTAACCTGCAAGCTATTACACATAGTCAGAATTCTGCACGTGGAAATACTGGAAAATGTAAAAAGTTTGCAAGAAGATCTATTAAATCCGTAAATACAGAAACAAGCCAAGAAATAACTTTTCCATCAATAAACGCAGCTGCCAAATATTTTAGCATACATCCTGCTTCAGTACAATTTGTTGCAAATAAAACATACAAATCTGCATATTCAATAAAATATGATCAGCTGATTATATTTGAATATATCTAACTCTGTCTTCCTAACAAATAAATATTTTTTTTTTATACTGTATATAGTTCGACTCTATCAATTTTGCCAGGGGTACCTTCACTGTCGCTGCTCTCAGTGTCACTCTCAGTGTTATTGACAGAATCAAATAACATAATCTTTCTCAACTGCATTACACGATTGTCCACAATCTTCTTTTTCTCGTATTCACGAGATAGTTCGGATCTGATATTTTCGATCGAACGTGCAAGAGGCGCAAACAGTTTTACTTGTTTGTCATTTACCATTGCCAAGGATTCTAACATAGACTGATAAATTGATTTTACGAATTTATAATTGGATGGTAATGTGTATTTATTTTCAAATTTTCGTTGTTTTAATATTTCATAATCGCATAATATTTTCTCAGGATCGATATTATCAGAGAGATTTATTCCGTCATGTTTTAATTTTTTAATAGCGGAAATAATAGCATTAATATTTTCTTGGTTCATTATATATATAAATATTTCTTTAAAATAAAAATAATAATCAGTTTCTGGATAATTCTAAATCATATTATAAAAAATGTAGTCCTCATAACCCTATGTGAACCCCTAGATTGCCAAACAACATTCTAGCAGGCTCAGAAGGTTAGAAGGGACTGTTTTGAGGATGATTATGATTATATATACAGATGCTTATGATTATATACATATGATTATGATTATATACATATGATTGTATGATTATATACTTATGATTATGATTATATACATATGATTATGATTATATACATATGATTGTATGAACATGAATATATACAAATGGTGATGATTTTGATTATATTTTTTGAGGACGGCACAAACATATGATTGTATGAACATGAATATATACAAATGGTGATGATTTTGCTTATATTTTTTTGAGGACGGCACAAACATATGATTGTATGAACATGAATATATACAAATGGTGATGATTTTGATTATATACAGATGATCTTATCCTAACTGGGGATTTACCTACGTCCAACAGATTTTATACAACTCTCCTCCCCCCATAAACCCCATGAGAGTGCAAAAGTACACTCACCACGTGGTTACATGGTGAGAGAGTTGTATTATTTTTCTGTTGGGTTTCGTACCCCCAATTATAAATAGCATCCGTCGCCAAATGCTAGATAATATCTTTAGCATTTTTGGAGACTCGAACACGCGAGAGTCTGCACAACTTCGATCTACGTCTAAACGCCTTACCATCTCGGCCACCGCTCTCTTATCAATAATACAGTTAAATTTAAGTATATAAAACTATTTGCACTGTCTCACATGTGATTACTTTTGACTTGTATTACTAATATAATAAAATCAGTTATTGTAGAACTGTAGCGTGAATTTACTTCAATTTTTCAAACATAATTCATAAAATAATCGCATATTACATTTTCTGTATGAGTTACCGTTCGTTAAGGTCAAAATACATGTGTTAGAGCTAAAAATAATTTTACGCACTTGATATATAAACCGACGTGAATTTAAGGTTATCAGAGTTAAAAGATGCATCAATATCCCTCTCTGTTACAAATTACTGATTCACTAACAGCTAATTGCTTACAGAAAACAAATAAATCACTAAATAATTAACGAAAAACAAGATATATTCGTTGTCTGTAAATCGAACGTAGTAGTAAGGGAAATAATCGTTTAATTTACTCTGAGAGAGAGAGAGAGAGAGCAGAGTTATCTCGCTTCATTATATATACAATTGCTTTAATCATAGGAATTGATTATTTTAGTAAACTACCCATCAGATAAGGAAATTTGTAACCATTTCATTAACAATAGTACCTATTTACCTATCAGATCGAGAAATTTGTAACCATTTCATTAACAATAGTACCTATTTACCTATCAGATAAGGAAATTTCCAACTATTTCATATACTTACCCATCAGATTATTTCAGAATCAGATTTTTTTTTCCTCCTGATTATTTACTCAGACGTTCTACGAGCGTATATACAGATTAACATCTAATGATTCCCCTCTTAAATCCAAAATGTATCCTGTCTGGTCAGTAAGTTTGAAATTTATTCTTGACAATAATGGATTATGTACACGTAGATAAACTGGATTAATTGGCTCAGATACAATTAACACCCGGGCGGTACTTGAGGACTAAATGCATATAATATATACCCTTGTTGAGCTTGAGTGGATTTTTCAAGATCTACTTGATAACTGCCATCAATTACGTCACATACTAGATTGACCGCGATCGTTGATGTTATATTAACAATACCAGGTGAGATATGGCGGCCTCCACCGTGTGGATCATTATTATATTTAAGAATGGTTGGTGTAGGTATTAATTTTTTCCATGAATCACATATTCTTTTAAAATATTCATCAATAAGATCATTAACTGATTTCTTTAGCTCTTCAGAGTTAAATCCCGGAATTACAAACGCTGGCAGCTGTTCTTCTGTGATTCCATAAAATTTAAGAAATACTGTTTTAAATAAACGTTTATAACTTACACGCTGAATAGGACCGTCTTCATTAACTATGTAAGTATTAAGAAATCTATCTGCCGGTGCGTTTAATGTTTTTTCTCTGTCAACGATAGCCTTATTTACATATTCTAAGTCTGATGCAACTTGATTCAAATGTTGTATTACTTCAATTATTTGATTTTGTAAGTCATCGTTGTAGGAAGTGCTGATGCTGGAAAATAAATTTCTTAGATCATTAAGTACACGTTCATGTTCAGATTTAATTGGTTTTGATTTGAGTTAATTTCTTCAACTTTAATTTTTGCTATTCTTGTTGTACTTTTACCCTGAACGAAATCTATAAAATGATTATAAGTTTTATAACCACGATAAGAATCCGGAATCTCAATGAACGGATTAGTTTTTCGATATTCTGGAAGTTTTATAAATTTTTCAACATCTATGACGAAATCAGATCGTTGTGGTTCTGGTGGTCCTTGATAAACTGTTTCAACTTCAGGCCATCCTAATACTGATCTAATCGAACTTTGATAAATATCTACAGAATAATCAGGGGAATTTATTTCAATCACCGCCGATAGTGTTGGTTCGTAAACAGTAATTGCTATTTTTGATTCTTTTCCTGTAATAGATTTAATTCTGCGTTGGAACTCATCATTAATCTGTTCTATTTGATAACTGCCCGTTGGAATAGCAACTACTTGCCAATGAGGAGTTCCATCAGGCTTATTCTTATTAGCGAATACCAGCGAATTATTTGGCTGTAGTCCACCAAATGGTTTTGATCTAATATTTGGCCAGCTATAATAAACTCGCAATTGTGCTAGGGCTATTTCATTTGCTGGAATTGATGTTGGAAAATTGACACTAATTTCAGGATTGGTCGAACTTAATGAGATCATCGTAGTTTTTGACGGGGTTGTATTAGTGACGATCTGTTGAAGTAACTCCCTGTCTGTCATTATTATTATCGTTGTTATTTAATTCGTTAAAATCATTAGCAATCACCTTAAACGCATCATCATATGTTTTAATCATCATTGCAAATTCGGTATCGGATATTTCACCATCACTGACACATGAAGAAATATCCGACGATAGTTTCGAGCATGCAGCTGCCACTGTGTGTAATTTAATCATATAATCGTGCAATTTAGCATTTGTACAAGTATCTATCTTTTTAGCGATAACACCGAGAACACCAGCAATAGTCGTTGATGCCGAAACAATGATGGTTACAACAGCAGGTGCTGTCATCGTCAATGTTGATAATAATAATCCTGTTCCAGCAATAACAGTAGAAACCGAGTAAACAACTACATCAATAACAACTATACGCCTTCGATATTTTTTTATTTTCATGTTATAATAATCGATAAAATCCTTTAGTTTAGTCAGACGTTCACATACCTGATTGCATCTGCAACATTGAACGTCGATACGAGGCTGATGTTGGTTCATTATTATTTTATTAAGTGACTAATTGTGGTGTTTCAGCTACAAATTCCAAACACCACCAGTAAGACGTTGCGGTTATTGTTTGATCATCTGCTTCCAGTAAAAATATTTCTTCAGCATCTTTATTTAACGCTAAAGATACAACTCCAGAGAAAGCATCGGTTGAATGACGCCACGGAAATGTTGTAGTATAAATTTTAAACTTTGCAGAGCTAAAGATAGACAGTCTATAAACACCAGTAACCTCTGCGGTATATTTGATAGTGTTATTTTGCTGTGACCATGTTGTCAATCCTGATGCTACTGTATATACGATATTTTTAATTTGTCCGTGTGGAATTTTAATCAGATCAGTTTTTTGAACAATATTAGGTATTCCACTAACAATATCATTGAGTTTCATGTTAACGTCGGCTAGTTTTATGTCAACGGTTGGTTGTTCCCCAAAAAAATCTTTAATGGTTTTGCTTATGTTTCTACGAAAATTTAAGAACGTTTCTACATGTCTAGAAAAAGTAGCACTGAGTGTAGTCATTTCGTCATTGATTGTTTTTAGAGGAATTTCCTTATCATCGACGTATTTCTTCGTCGCAGCATCAAAATCAGATTCTGGTGTTCTAGGATTATTAATGCCATTATTATTCATGTTGAGAAATGCACGTATTATACCGCCGTTGACTAAGACGTACTTAGATTCTTGATTGGCGACATATTTCTTTGTTGCAGCGTCCGCAACTTCGGTTGGATTTCCAAGACCTGTAATTTTATTTTGGTTCATGATAATGTGACCCGTGAATGAATCACCAGCTTTCTTAATATAATCGTTGACTGACGTACCGGAATCTTGTATTTTACCTTGATCAGTAAAAGTAACGATATTATCAACAACCGCATTAGGAACTCGTATGAGTACATCTGGCAGTTGTATATTACTAGTTTTTAATCGTCCTTCTTTATCCTGAAAAACAACTACTTCATTTTGATCAACACTTGTAATATTTAATAAATCGTCAATCTCATTTCTGAGCTGATCGAGAGTTGCGTATTTAGATAAATCAGTTTGCTGCTGAGCTTTACCACGAGAAGATCTTCCGTAAATATCCACCATTATATTTACTAATGTCTGTTTAAATGTGACAACGTAGTATATTCATGCACAACTTTGTGAGGTGGTTCTGTTGATTTTGATACAGCATCAAGTACGTTAAGTACTTCTCGACCACATATTGGTGGATCAGTTAATGTTTGTGTTGGTAGCGTTGAATACCATATTGGAGTACTTTGATCGCCGCCAATATACTTTAAGAATTCTTTTGGTGGAGCTAGTCCATATGAATCAAAATAAATAATTCCACGTGGATCAATTGCATATCCAACCCAGTGTGTGCCTGGACCAGAGTTTTTATCGAGATTAATAATACCGGTTTCAATATTGTTTGGTTGTTTTGGTAATTGATCACGCATAAAAACTCCTCTAAAATTTTTTATTTTTAATTTTTTTAGCAGCATCTAGTAAATCAAAATTGGACATAGGAGATATCAGTAAACTGTCCCTGGTAATCTTAGGCCTTTTCCGTACCATGAATGTGGAGTCCCTGGTAATCTGAGACCGCGACCGTATGCTGGGCCTGATAATCTTAGACGGCCCGGCTGTGGTACGTTTGGTGCTCTTAGACGTCTTCCGTGTTGTTTTGCCCGTTATCTTTGTTTTGAGCTTTCTGCGTGCATAATTCCCTGACCCGTTGCTTTCTTTAATGCCATTCCAGCAGCGGTTCCAACAGCGCCTAATGCAGCTGCTTTTGCAACAGCTGGGGCTGCAGCGGCTATTAATGCTGGTATTGCTGCGAGAAGTGGAAATATACCACCCGTTTTAACGATGTCTTTAATGACGCTCGCAGAAAGATTGAGTTTTATACCCTTATTAATCTTTTTTGCTTCATTGAAATGCCTGAGCTGACGCTCGGTCTACGATAATTTATTTGAGCCACTCATCTGTTCTTTCTTTAGCGATATTTTTATTCCACAGTTATCTTTTGATGCTGATTGTAACCTTTTAATCTGACCAGGAGTCAGACTAACACTAACGTGATTATACGACATTATAATTATCATAGATGATCTAATTACGTGTTACATATTTTCGATTGGAGCATCAACGACTCGCATTCGTCCACCAACACCTTCAAGTAACATTGATTTATCGCTGAGTATAACAGCGATTGCTCTGTAATTGGCAACAGCTCCAATATCTCTATTAACATGAGCTCGAAAATGTATATCGACTACAGATTGTCTGGTTAAATCTAAATGTTTGAGCGAAAAGTAATAAATTGGATATAAGGTTGTAAAATCCAGTTGTGATATTTGTAAACCAGTATCAATATTTTGATCACGCCCCATGAACGTCATTAGACGGTGATATGCACGTGATACATGATTTTGATTGAAATTCAGTAATATATCCTCAGATGGTTCTTGATGTCCATTTATCCTCAACGAAACCTCGGAAACACCAAGATTGTCAAATATCATAATACTGTGATTTTGACTGTTTACTCGTGCAGCATCTTGAAATGCAATAAATATATGTCGTGGTGCAGAAACACCTTGCTGAGAAGCTATTTGCCACGTGAATAAACCATTAATATTACTCTGGATAGCATCTGTGGTCATTGTTAACCACGATAACAATGATTTACCGCCGCTGCCCATGAAAGAGAGTAACCGATCTTCTTCAGTTATTGATGGAGTCATTTTTGGCATCCATAATGAAAGTTTTGTCAGAATTACTTTACCAGCATCAACACCGGGGGGTCGCCAGATTGCATCATCGTCGGTTGCTTTTCGTACAAGTACAACTGTATGCTTAGCTCTGAAAATGACTTTTCTGACATTTCTGCAAAATCCAAAAATATGTGACAGTGGAATGGCACATGAAAATGCTCTTCTTCCACCACGCAACTTTGCTCGACGTGATCTAAATCCTAAGTTGAAATCTGCATCTACATTAATAATCATACTTTGTACATCAGCGTTGGCGTTTCTGGCAAAATTTCTTGGTTGTCCTATTTCATATTGTTGATACTCTGGAGAATTAGAAGTATCTTTTACAAACATCATTGACGGGCCAGCCGATCTTGAATAATCGTCGCTGTATCTTGCTAAACCCAATATTGTTGTAGCAACATCAACGTCTTTCTGAACTGATTCAATATTTTTTCCGTCAATCATATACATAGCGCTATCAAATAACGCCATAATACCATTATTAACAAAACCGACACTAACATTGTCTCCATATGCTACTGGTATTGCAGGATTAGCGATATTTAAAATTTCACCTTTTACTTCAATAAATGCCTCAGCGGGTAAGAAATACCTACTTGTATCCTGAACCTGTAGTTCAATCCTCCCACGCTGATCTGGAATTCGTGCATCATAAGAATAATATTGATAATCACGCACAGACTCATCCTTGAGTACTGGTGCGTCCATGTCAAATGCGGGATCAGATATACGTTTGAACATCTTTATTATATTTGCTATCGTCTAACACGAAGACCACTTCCTGCTATCAGACTAGCGGTTATATTTTTTTCTTTTTCTGACATTGGTACACTAGCTAACTCTGCTAGTTTTTGATTAGCAGCTTGATTTATTATTTTACTGACATTTGCAGGCATTACTTCAGTGCTAGGTAATTTTACTGGTTGAGGTTTTCGTCGTATTAATCGTGCTAGTCTATCCTTGATCGCTGAAAACGCTTTACTAGCAACATTACCAACAGCACCAATACCTTTTTCACGAACAACATCAATAGCTTTCATTCCAGTTGCTTTGCAATCGGTATTGCTTTTGGGGCTATCCTTTTAAATAGACCCTGAACAACATCACCTAGTCCATCTCCGTAGGTTGTTTTGTATACTGGTAATCGTGAGTTTATTACCCTGACCATGGTTGGTCCACGTTGAGTACTATGTACGATCATTTTATTATGGTAATTGTATTTAATTATATACTAATCGATATGATAATTCCGCTAATCTATCGCTGATTACCAAAAATAATTTACTAATAGCATTAATAACCCTTATTCCCAATAGTTTTGCAATAGGTATTACTTTTTGGGGGGATATTCTTCTAAATAAACACTGAACAACATCACCTATTTTATACCTGCATGTCGCTTTATATACCTGTGAATCTATAGTTCTCATAGTACGTCTATATTGATTAATATACACGATCATTTTATTATAATCATTATATTTAATTACGTACTCAGTCACTGTAATAATCGTCGGCGATTTCATTAATGAGAGACTGATAAACATCAATATCCATGATACCGCCTGTAAATAATAGTTTACAAATATCAGCTGCTTCATTAATTATTTCTGGAGAATTATTACCAGCTCGTTTTCCTCCGATGAGTATTTCTAGTCGTTCAACGTCGGTAAGGACGTTATTAGGACATTGAGTAACGAGACCACTTTCATGAGTAGTAAATCCACTTCCACTTATGTTGCCAGAAGAGGTGTCTGACGGCCAATATTCTTCTTCCTCCTCTTCCTTTTTGCTTGTTTTTTGTTGTTTTGGAGATTGTAGCAATTGCTCTGGTAGTGGTAGTAATAGTTGTGGCAATTGTTGTTGTGGTGGTGGTGATACTTTTTGTGGTAGTGGTAGTGATAGTGGTGATAGTGGTAATTTAAATCGTGGTTGTTTTTGTGATTTTGGAGATTGTGGCAATTGTTGTGCAATATAGTTATCTATTTTATTTTTATAGTCAATAAAATTTGGATCGTTGTTTCGAGCTTGATTAACGTTATAGCGTATACGATATATCCATTTGTGCCAAGTATCCTCATTTACGGGATCATCAGCGAAGTCAGATTTTAAAAATTGTTTTCTATTATAATAATCTCTTACAGCAATCTCAATTAATTTTAAATCTTCGGCTTTTATAATAAAATCAATAGCTTCTTCAGTAAACTTATCAACCAAATTAACCCTAGCTCTTGCTTCTGGTTCTTTTTCTGATTCCGGTATACGATCTTTTATATCACCTATTTCAGCACGAGCTTGATCAATACCTTCAAGTATTTCTTGCATTGGTTGAGCAGCACTATTTCAGCTGGAAGTTCTCGTAAAATCTTTTTTGTTTTTTTGGTTCTTTCTGCTATTTTTCCAGTTGCTTCAGCGGTTTTCTCTAACGTAGGAAGAAGACCTTTAGTGGTTTCTGTAATAGGTTTAAATAATTGTTTTGTATCCTCTTCAAATTCAACATGAGATTCCTGACGCGATTGTAGTTGTTGCTTGACAGAATCACGGACAGGTAAATATTTTTAAATTGCCTCTAATCGCTCTCGAGCTAATTTAGCTGAATGTGGTTCTCCAATATTCATTATTGATAATATTATTTATACTGGCTGTTTAATTTATAGCAGCAGGCAGGGTGAACCAACCAAAATTGAGTGACCAACGAGTAAACGAGTAGCATAAAAATCTAAAAACAAAAAGTCAAAAATAAAATAACAAAAATGAGTTAACCCAAAAGATTTATTATTCGTTTTTAACTATATGGAAATAATCTCGGTTAGAGGCTTTGGTTTAGAGTTATTGACATTGTTTTTTCAGCCATTCGTAGGAACATTATGTTTTAGACAAATGACGATTCAGACAAAAGGTCTGTTCACCCTGCCTGCTGCTTATTGAGAAATATAACAGATACGAAAAGTGACAATGAAAAGTAATTGGTAATGCAATACCACATTACAGGCAAATAGTACACAAATACACCATGACGCGATATTCATGACAAAGATAATGTATTAAAGGACTTCTCAGTGCACAAGAGAAAAATAAAACCTGTCCGCGAACACATATCGTCAAGCAGTGTCTTCTTCCGATGCATTTTAGAATAATCAAATCATAAACATGTTCCCTGATTAGAATAACAGTTGATGGATTACCAAGATTTGTTGTAAGGTAAAACATGGCGTAGGAAAGGTATTAAGACAAAGGGCAATGACTACATGTTTGCACCAGTTTCATTTTCTTTTAGTTCAACGGCATTTAAAAGATCTAGGGCAAAATTGTGGAATCTTCACGTTTCGACAGGGAGGTCTGTTACCATTCTCGGAGTTAATGATACGTTCATTTTCGATAAAACATGAGATATGACGAGGCTTAATTGTGAGCAAATATTTTACAGGGTGTATTTCTAACTTCACATGATAGACCAGATTCGGCGTACTTCATGTCAAAATATTTGAAAGTAAAATCAGTTTCTGACAAATGCCAGATTACATTCATAACAAAATTAGGAACAAAATTGGTTAAACAGGTATGCCACAACGGGTCCGTACATTCTTATACATTTTGGTAGAGAATATGGATATGTGTGCTGATCTGAATATCGTTCATTTATTCGTGCACATTTAAAAAAATATCTTTGCTCATGCCTATTTGTAATGTTAGAAACTCAAAGCTTTCGTTGGTTTCACTGTGTTTCTCAATTGTGGTAAATGCATCTGTATGCCCCTTTGATCTGCAGAGGAACATCAATAGGTCAGCGGATTGAACACATAAGTTGTAACTATGCGGATTGAGTAGATTAGTTGTGACTATGTGGATTGAGTAAATTAGTTGTGAACATGCGGACTGAGTAGATTAGTTGTGACTATGTGGATTGAGTAGATTAGTGGTGATAATGTGGATTGATTAGATTAGTTTTGACTATGTGGATTGAGTAGATTAGTTGTAACAACGTGGATTGAGCAGATTAGTTGTAATTGTGTGGATTGAGTAGATTAGTTGCGATTATGTGGATTGAGTAGATTAGTTGTGACAGTGCGGATTGAGTAGATTAGTTATGACAATGTGGATTGAGTAGATTAGTTGCAACTGTGTGGATTGAGTAGATTAGTTGTGATTATGTGGATTGAGTATATTAGTTGTGACAGTGTGAGTAGATCATTTGTGGCTATGTAGACTGAGTAGATTTGTTGTGCCTATCTGGACTGAGTAGATTTAAAAAGAATTAGTTGTGACTATGTGGACTGAGCATATTAGTTGTGATAATGTGGATTGAGCAGATTAGTTGTGACAATGTGGATTGAGTAGATTAGTTGTGATTATGTGAACTGAGTACATTAGTTGTGACTATATATATA